>LPNX010405790.1:743830-798355 GCA_001517045.1 Pseudotsuga menziesii | reverse complement strand
ATCCCGTCATATGTTTGGAAGCCCCACTGTCTATAAGCCAATCATCATTTCCATGAGTAATGTTACCTGTGAGAGCTGATATCAGAACATATTCATCCTGGCTTGAAGAATCATATCTGGATCTCTTTCTGGATGGTTCATCATCCTCTGCAGCATGAGCATGATGTCTTCTTTGGCCTTCACCAAGTTCTTCTTGTGAAAGGCTTCTAACCTCGTCTCCCTCTGAAACTGGAACCTCTATACTCAGGTAGGTGTCCAATCCATTTTCTTCAGGGAGATCAAATACTTCCAGGCTTGGAATTTGTCAACTTCCCCAAGCTTGTCACCAAGCTGATGTGATATATCATATTGAAATGAGAACCTCAAATGGAAATAGCAAAGGATTAGATCTTACCGATTTGAGGTGTCCGTCCTTGTCCCGGAGTTCACTGATCTAGGGTTTGTCGCAGAAACCCTAATTTTAAAAATTTGGAAACTTTCAGATCTGATTGGACAAATAGATTTATCTCTTCAAATGGAGCTGTCCAATGTACTCCTTTTCTAAAAACAGTGGAGGGAGGCTCCTGAAACAGGAAGCCCTAATTTTCTGATTTCTTCTGCAGAAATGCCTGTTACTGTTTCTGTGATATCTCTGAAATTACTGATCTCTGTGTCTAAAATTTTGCACTGAGGTAACCTCGCATGTCCCGGATCCAACACTGCAGGTTTCATCAGAATTGGTTTCACCATTTGGGATTTATGATCCTTTTCCCAAGGTGACCTGTTATAGGACTGTTCAGAACAGTGAAGTTGTACGGCATTCCACGTGTCACTGGTTCATCTTCTGAGTCTGATATTTGGACCACTAAAATTACATTCCATTCCCTTTATGGAACATCTTCAAGAATTCCATTTGGACCTGTGTAGCTCAAGATATTGCAGATCTCCCCAGATGTCCTATTTATGGATGATTTCTGGAAGAGGTTGGAACCCTAACTTGGAGAGATCATATCTCTTGGAGTACACGAATCTAAGTCTGATTTTTGGATACAGGCTTCATCAGGATTTTATCTTCAGCCCCTGCAATTTTCAGCTTCTTATACTTGGCATATCTCGGAATATAGCGACTGTACCAAAACTTAGCAGTTTTAGTATTTAGGGTTTCTCCTAGCTCAGGGTCAAACTAGGGTTTGACTTTCCTAGAGTTTCACCCAAAAAAATTTCTTGATCCAGGTCTCTAAACTTCGGTTTTGATGAGGAGAATAACCCTATGCTGGTATCACTCAAAAATTCCTCTTCTGTAGAAATCCCTAATTTCCGCATCGAAGACTAAAAATGCTCGGAATCAAATTCCGCCTCGACATAAAGATGCGCCCTAAGGAGGAGAGTTGTCCTAGCATACTTTTGCTGAAAATCTATGGAGGAAGATCCACAAACTAGGAATCCCTTAGTTTCTGCAACTGCACAATGTCTTCTTCTCAGGTTAGCTCTGATACCATGTTAGTTTTTCATCACATTAAGCTAGCATTATGATCTTAGGATCTTTTCACTAAGAGAATAACAAGCACAGCAATAAAACATAAGCACATCACAAGAGACAAGAGACACAAAGAGATTTTCCTTGGGGAAAACATAAAGGAGAAAACCCCGCAACTTCCTCTAAGATAGAATCAGCACCAAAACAGTAAGAGATCTCCCAAAACAGCAGTAGCCTTCTGTCTTCTGTCTAGCCACAATATTTCCTTCTCCAATAGTGCGCCACACTTAAGAGAGAAAATGATGTATTTCACAAGTGATAAATAGAGAGACTCTCAATCTCTATTTATATTCATCCGTTCACTTGAATTGCCTTTTCACACGTAGGCTCAACCTAATAATTACTACTCGAGCCTACACCTTAATTAGTGTATAATAACTCAAGTGCCCCGAAACTGTGGGGACTTACCTAATGACTTGATATGACTTGATTACATTATTAATCCTCCCGATCAGAACATCGGGGCATGACCACATGACTCAAATACATAATAGATACATCCTGGAATAAACATCGGGTTACAATATATAAGATACATAGAAGAATACATTTCAAAGTTACATATACATCAACAATGGATATGGTCATAAATATTTGAATTGCAGGAATTCCATAAGATGTTGGAATTGCAACAAGTATAGACACATTGATCAAAATTTTGGCATGACAAAGCCTCCTAAGCCAAGATTCATAGAAGTATGAGAATAAAATTAGAGCTGAAAAGCAAGAAATGTGGAATAATTGGACAAGAGAATGTACATGTTTCAGTTACTCAAAATCAAGTATATATTCAATAAGCAGAAATGGTGTATCATGTGGATGTATTTGATATCACTGTAAAGTCAAGTGAGAATTAGGATGTTGTTCTTCCAAATCATATTCCAAACACTCATCCTAATATCTTAGAAGAAGATGAAGTCTGAGGGTCCATTCTGTTTTGAAAGATAATTGTAGGGAAACAAAGAAGAAGCAGATGTGAAGTTCATAGTTCAAGAATTGAAAAGACTGATTTGACTTTTATTTAAGGGATGATGTAACCTAGTTTGAAGTTTGATTTGAAGAATATCTTTAAGCTAAGATAAATCTTATTCATGTTCTATAAGAGAAATCATTAGAGTATATGGTTTCAAATTTAGAGGTTGTTTTGCTACAGATCTAAAATAGTTATAAGCTTCAACTCAAGGGGAGAAAAATTATTTGCAACAGAAAGGAAGTACCAGACCATGACCATTAAATAAAACAAGTTCATGAGACAAAGTTCAATATTTTGACTATGTAGAGAATCTTCAAGATAATGATACAAGACAACTTTACAAGTTAAGGATGGGATCCTCTATTTTAAATGACAAGTTTGGGATTTAAACTTGCTTCAAGAAGGTGTTTAAGAACAATCAATGAAGTTGTGCATGATATGAGAACTCAGTTGGAATAGTATTAAGAGTTATCTATGAAAACCTAGAATCCCATAATTAAAGAGTAAGTATAAAGTTGTAAGAGGAGTATATCTGTTATACATGAAAACAAGACTATGTGTAGGTTGTATCTAAGTATCATTGCAATCTCTGTGGAAACATGGAGGCATATGAAAATAAAATTATTAGTTTTTAGTTAAGGTCTTCAAAGGACTTGGATTGGAAACAAATATGATAAAGGGAGCCTATCCACACTAAACCTATAGTCATCATCTAAGGCACATGTGGAGAGCATTCATAAGATATCATATATTGTTAATTTCCTTAATGGAAAAAGATTGAAGAAGAGTTTGTGAAGCATTAATTGTGAACTAATATTAGAAAGAATATTACTTGTCATATTTAGGGAAACAAGGCATATATGTTAGTTCAATACTAGTGGTTAAATAGAGATAGTATAATCATGACAAGGGGTGCATAGTGCATTGTAAAAAAATCAAGCTATTTGACAGGGGGAGCATATGACATCCATTAGAACCTTCTAGCATCCTATGAAAGTTAGGGGGAGAATACCAACAAAGAAATGAATAAATAATCAAAGGCCTTGCAATAATTGATAGAAGGAGCAACTTAAGTGAATAATTGAAGATGTATTAACAGTAGCACACTAGGAATTTATAGATGAATGACCCTTTGTCATTGATGTCAAAGGGGGGAGAATTCTAGTAAAACAAAGAAGTATAAAAATTGACAGTAAAGGGAAGTAGCCACAATATTTAATAAAACCTAATCATGTGGAGAGCTCATTCTTAGGGGATGCAATTTTTTTACTATATGCTGCCATGAATGCCAAAGGAGAAGATTGTTAGAAATGTGTTTTCATTGATGTCAAACATGGAAAAATTGATATCAGATATTGTGTTAAAGATGATCATATTTGATGAAGAGTCTATATGATACTTGTAATGCATTGTAAGCCATTTATCTACCAAAATTTGGAGTTCATGTAGCTACGCTAATACAAAATGAAATGAAGGGAGCTATTGGAAGTTGGAATTTATGTAGCAATGCTTATACAAATAAAATGAAGGGAGAAACTGGAATTTGGAGTTTCTATAGTTGGGAACACTAACCTTGACACCATGATCAAAGAATCCAATCTCATGCTTTCATTCATGAGATTGAATTCCCTCTTAGTCAAGCCTATTGTGCTAAGGTAAAGATGATCACTTGACACATGGATTTGAGTAAATATGGATGTATATGTGACATATACTATGGAATTACTAGAATCACATAAAATGTATAGTTACTGATCTACCAGAATAATAAGTTCCGGTAATAGGTAGTATGATCACAACTAAGTGGACGCAGTCTACACAGGTCCACTTTGAATCTTGTGGTAAGGTTGAGCTAATGTTGGGACCATTTGAACTCGATCATGAATGAGCTGACACATTAAGTGCATTGGGAAATCAAATTTGGGTTCACTCCCTTGTAATCTAAAGGTGCAATGGTCATGTATAAAAGGTAACAATTTGTAGAGTGGAGAGGTGAAAAAAAAGGTGTGAGATATAGATCGCAATGAAGGAGTGAAGTAGAAAATAAGCTCTGAGGAACAAAATTCAGATCGAAGATGAAATCGGCAAAAGATACATTTTTGGCTTGATATAATGAGCAATTGTGTATTTTTTTATTGTAATTGCGTGAACATCTTTACTGAGTTAAATTGTAGATGGTAGAGATCAGTAGGCTCTCCTACTCACTAAAGATCACAGATGTCTGAGATCACACTATTTGGAAATAAATTTTTGCAAGTATAGTGTTGGTTCTTTGATTCATATGGTGTGTTTGAGCACTTAAATACAGGCTCAGGCATTGGTTGAAGTGTGAATGTGAAGATGACAAGAATATGACCATTACTCTGAGATAAGCCTTCATGTTGTGTATCTAGGGATGATCAATAGGGTTTCTAGAATCATACACCTTCGATGTTGAAATATTGAGAGGCACTTTGACACGTTGAACACTGAAATCCCGAATCCTTGAGATAGCAAGACTCTTGAGATCATCGAAGACCACATGCATGTGTTTGAAGAATGGCTAAAGTTTGGTAGAAATTGCAGGGTAGAGTATGTGATGAGGCTTCAGCCTATATAATATTTCGTCACAAGAAACATAGGGTTCAATTACTATAAGAATATGCGTTTAATCATTTATGTAAGGGAGATGTTTGCAATATGCAAATGTAAATGAACAAAAATTGTGTTTGAGATGTGGCATCTACAAGGAATGTGCTAAAAAGATTGGAGAGATGTATATGATGTAAAAGGAATTGAAACCATTGACACATGCTAGTTCAAGATGCATAATTAACTATTATATATATATCCACATCATGTTTTTGATATTAAATTATATAAGAGAAGACAAATATAAATCGTAATAATACAAAATCATTGGTAGGGGTTCATATTAGAAATAACCAAAGGACATACAATCATCAATGTACAATCACATATTATGGGAAGATAATAATAGTAGTGGGAAATCATTTCTTGTGGGTATATAAGAATAGCAGTGGGAAGCCATTTCTAGTGGGAAGAGAATTAGCAGTGGGTAACCATTGCTTGTAGGAAGAGTATTAGCAGTGGTAAACCATTGCTTGTGGGAAGAGAAGGATAATAGTGGGAAATCGTTGCTCATGGGAAGAAAATTAGCAGTGGGAAACCGTAGCTTGTGGAAAGAGAAGTAGAAGTGGGAAAAAATTGCTCGTGGGCATAGAATTAGCAGTGGGAAACCATTTCTCATGGTCATAGAATCAACATTGGGAAACCATTGTTTGGGAGAAGAAGATAATCAGTGTTTATCACCGATCAAGGGCAGAAGATAACCAAGTGGTTTAACACTAACTAGAAACAACTAGAATACCAAGGATAGCAGTCAATTGGATGTAATCTACTATATTGAGTTTATCAATATATATTACTAAATTTCCATATATATCTTGTGTAATATTTGTGTACTTGTTGATGAGTTCTTATCAACGTTGTTTTGAATACTGTTAATGATGAATATCTATTAATGAATGTGTTTGAATAAATTTTGATTGAAAGAAAAATAGGAAAAAGTAATTCACCAATCAAAAAATTGTCAAGACCACATGAGCATGCAACACAGGATCATAGCCCATGTCTTGATAAAGTAACATATGTATGAAATACTCCAATATATTCTAGGGTATTCACACTGGGAGATCTCCAACCATAAAATTGTATTAATAATCATGATAGAAATATGGGAATAAGGCCACATATGCTAGGCTCACCACCTAAACCATCCGCCAAGTAACAACCATACATGCCTATGTACTATAACATCACAATGGATAAGGAGTAATAACATTTAGATATGGTGAATAATATATCAAGCATAAAACCAAGCATTACCGTCATATACGTGTAGCATCTAATCCATCATCCACCGATATGAAATCATGAAGAGAGAACCTGGTCTTGACAACATATCACCAAGGAGAAATAGGTATCCTCCAATCCAATGTAAGTTCCATCCTTAGGAAGTAACCAGCTTGTAAATATCTAAATTCTGTGATAAGAATCATACATGCAATCCTCATGCAATATCAAGGGTAACAACTAGCTCCAACATGGGGACATGTACTCTTTTATAAGAGTGCATGAGAAGCTCAAAATATCTCAATTTACATGCAAGGATATATCATAGGAGAAGAGACAACTTGTGTTAGGGTAGGTCAAGAGTCTCGCTCCAAAAAAACACATTATAAGGGATTGGATGGTGGATCAACAATCTCTATTACAATCTCAAACATTGTTGTTGTTTGCGCCAAGCTAAACAATGGTCGCACCCAAGCCATGATCATTTCATTTGCTCATTTTGACGTGAATCCTTGATAATATTTTCCATCTTTAGAACACATTTTCTAAATTGTCACTTTGGTGTTTCCTTCTGTAAGTTTGAAATTGTTGATTAATACTTAATGAATTCATCAAACCAACTTAGCTTAGATTTTCTTGAAACACAAAACTCCAATTCTCTAGCAAGAGATATAATGTGACCTCTTCCTTCTCCTCAAAGGTCCACCTAAGTGCCTTATTTATGATGCATCATGGCTTTGTCTTTACCTTGGACCAACCTTAGTTTGCATGGAATTGTTGAATTTTAACCAAACCATTGAATTAGCAATCAATAATATGGACTAGAACCCACACCCAAGTCCATTCACATAAAGTGTCCAATTTTTTTCTTTTAAACCATAAGTTATTTGAGTTGTATAATTTTGTAGCAAAATTTTTTCTACTCATATTTCATATCATTATAGAATATTATACACTATAAGTGGATTTAGAATTGGGCATTAAAAATCTAATACCACTATTCCACTATGCAGATATTGAACCATGGTAGAACTCATTTCATGTCTAAGATTGTTATAGATTTCTTATGAGATTTGTGACTCAATAGAGAAAGCGTTTACTATATAATTAATAATAATAATAACTAGTTACAAGTGTTTATCTTGCTTCCATTTTAACTAAAAAATAATTAAATGACTTAATCAAATTAAGAATAAAAAATATGTTAACCTTAATAGTTAATGGTTCATATTTCATATCATTACAGAATATTATACACTATAAGTGGATTTAGAATTGGGCATTAAAAATCTAATACCACTATTCCACTATGCAGATATTGAACCATGGTAGAACTCATTTCATGTCTAAGATTGTTATAGATTTCTTATGAGATTTGTGACTCAATAGAGAAAGCGTTTACTATATAATTAATAATAATAATAACTAGTTACAAGTGTTTGCCTCCATTTTAACTAAAAAATAATTAAATGACTTAATCAAATTAAGAATAAAAAATATATTAACCTTAATACTTAAAAACCCCTGTTTCCTCTTTAAAAATGCTTTAAATTCAAATCCAAAAAAATAGAATAAAACTGAAAATATAATTTCTTAAGGGTTAATAACTTAATAACTCTATAAATGTAATTTCTTAATTCAAGTTATTAAGGGATAATAACTCTAAAGAAAAATGTAATTTTTAAAGTCAAGGTGAGGAGTGATGGGTTAAGGAAGTAATTTTTGCCACTTCTAGAGTCAAATAATCTTCGTAAAATTGTGTGACAATTTCATTTTAATAAAAATAAAGTTATCTTAGGTACTGTTCAATCCAGCTGAATGGTTGAAAATATGTGTTATCTCTTTAAGGTAAATAATCTTTGTAAAGTTAAGTGACAGTAGGGTTACTCATTAACCCATTATGACTAGACTAAGTCACAAGTGTATACTAGTTGAGGGATTGGACGATTGTCAGTTAAAAAAATAAAAAAATAAAAACGAATGTGAAGTCGGCTTCTAACATGTATTTGGAATAGTTATGCGGACAGATATTTATTATCATTTCGTTATTGAATTGAGCCAAGACTTCAATTTATTATCAATTTGTCATTGAATTGAGCTACCTACATCTCTTCACCATCGTTTATTCTCTCTGAAAATGGAAACGAAGAGTTACAGGGAAACAAAAATGGAGGTGTCAGATAAGGTCGAACGCTCTGTTCTTGCAGATCGTTGGAATGACTTGCCAGACCATTTGATAACAGAGATATTGAGTTTCCTGCCAAAGGATGGAACGCTCTTCTTTCCTCCAACAATTTCATAAATCATATATGGGCACATGCGCCTATCAACCAGCAGCCATGGCTGGTGCTCAGCGATGATAACCCCAATTCGCCTTGCATGGCATTCTGCTTCTACACATGGAAATGGCAGACCTGCTTCTCCTTTTCTTTCCTGGAGAAGCAAGCTGGAACTGCTAAACTCATTTGGAGAGGATCCGTTCCAGGCGTCATGTTAGCAGACTTGTCTTTCTCCGGTGACCGACCCAATGATACAGGTATTGTAGCTAGGGTTTGTAATCCTTATACACAAACGTTCTTCCAACTTTCCCCATGTCAAAGATGACGACCGTTACTCACAAATGTATTATTATGTCCAATAACAATGACAAGTCAGTACTTAGTGAAACCCATAAAGTGGTGGCGTTAGGATGTCAAAGATAACGACCGTTACTCACAAATGTATTATTATGTCCAATAACAATGACAAGTCAGTACTTAGTGAAACCCACAAAGTGGTGGCGTTAGGATGGTGCTGGTGGGAGGACAGTATGAAGTTGGTTTTGGAAATGCACGATCGATCTGAAGGGAGGTGGAAGATGGTGGGATTTGTTGAGCAAATTTCAACATGGGATGTTAAATGGCGGGGATGGTCTCTTGCGACTGTTCGTTTTACTGTGTGGGGTTACACCATCGTGAGTTGCTGATGGCCATTGTGGGCTTTACCTGCAATATTATCCATGCAGCAGGAACTGGAACTGATTCAGTTGCAGGAACGCCCATGCAGCCTATTCCAGTGCTTATTACACCCTTCCCGGAAGAACTGTGTAATCAACGGTATTGGCCTAAGCTGGTCACTTGAGGCTCGCGTTTACTAATTGTCGCAAACAGATTTGCGAACTTCCAAGTTGAACAGCAGGAGAGTTATCGGAGATTGAAGGAAGTGATAGCTATATGGGAGTTTCAGAATGATCATCGCTCCTCGAACTCAAACAGCTCAAACTCTTCGTCGTGGAAGTGGAAGGAAATTGTAAGAATGCCCTCAACTGTGTTCGATGAATTTAAGAGGATTTCAGCTCCCTCATCTGTAGAATGGTTTGAGTGCAGAGGAGTAGGGGATCACGTGTGCTTCTTACCAAAAGCTATCTCCTCTGGACAAGCAATAAAGGTGTTGGTTTACAATTTAAAGACAGGCTTATGGACATGGCTTCCTAGTTGTTATCTTCAAACTCATGGGGATTCGACTCTCATGAGCATGGCGTTTCAACCCATGCCCTATGGACAGGTCCATTAAATCAGCTTCGTAGGCCACCTTTCCTATCTATCATTTCAATCCAACTTCTTATTAACATACTTGTGATGTATTGAATGATCATTGATTTATTTCGTTATTGGAATACCAAGCAAATGTGACACTCGTTTATTTGTGAGAAGGATTTGTTTAATTTTTTTAAATTAAAATGTTGCTTTTCGATGTCATGTTTTTATTCTATTTTTCATACAAACTTATCACTTTTACATTTAAAAATATACAAATTGTTTTAATACATCACAATGTGAGGGATATCAAATGATAATATGCTCTAGATATAATAAAATTTATGAAAAAATGTGAACTGATTTGTAAAGTTTGTAATCTTAAAAAGTGGCAAGAATTCAACCTAGCTAAGGAATAATACTCCTCTCAACTATTCCCAATTAACAACTAAGTTATTCCCAATTAACAACTAAGTTATTTGACAATAGAAATAAAAACAATATTTAAGTGAATTAAAAAAAATGAACTTTTCTGTGTAAAGGTTTGAAATCGGCATCTTAGTGGTAGCCCACAAATGGCTTCAACAATCTCCTTTTCCTCTATCTCTTTGTTAAGAGCCTCATTATCTTCCCTACTAAGTAGAGCCATAATATGTTCTAGTCTAAAGAGTTTTGTTCTATTTTCTCTTCTTTTGTATATAATTATTCAAAGAGTTTTGTTCTATTTACTCTTCTTTTGTATACAATCATTTAAAGCTCTCCTTAGATGTTTTTTTATATTGTTATTATCTTTTATGACATTTCCATCCCCTTGTGATTTATAGAATGTTTTTATTTTTGCTTCAGCCTTTGGTTTGTGTATGAAATGAGTGTTTTTATCACCTACCTAAAGCAAAAAAAACTTTAGATCTAATCGACCACATCTCTTCCTCCAAATGATTTACCCTATGCAATGTGTAGCAAAGCTCCCACTCTTCTTCCTCCATATTTTGCTATAGTTCATCCAACTACCTTTCAATCCCTATCGAGTTATGTGTGTATGAAAACTTTTCCCATTCCTTTAAATCCTTTACCCATATATAGTTGGGAAACCCATGATATTTTTTCTTCCATTCTTGTTTCATTAATTCTATGACTCGGGAGTCTAGAAACCATATTGGACTAAACATGAATCGAAGAGGGCCAAACTTTTGGCACCTACTAGATCGAAAGGATTATTGGCTTATGATTTGAGACCCTTGATGAAATAATCTTAACATTAATTCTAGATTTGTTGTCATCATGTTGTGCTCTTAAAAAAACCAATCCATCCTAGAAATAATTTATCTTCTCTTAAACGATCCTTAACGATGCTTCCTCCTCTCTTTTCTTCACCTTTTCTTTGATTTCTAAGACAACATTAAGATATTTCCCAAAATGAAATTATTTGGGAAGTCAGGGTGTTTCATATTTTGAAGGGACTGCCAACATTCCAATTTTTATCTATATTTAATTGGAATAAAAGCATTTATTGTGTTGATGTTTAATCCTAATGGAAAATATAGAAGGCTAGTCACTATCGAGTGTTGGTTTTGTGTCCTTTGCACAATGATTAAATATTGATTTATTCCACAAGGTTTAGATTCACCACAAATCCCCATAATAGGATTTTTTAGTACCATCACTTATTCTCCATTACCCTTTTCCTAGTTTTAGCATCTCTTTTTCTTCTATTTTTGTTTCCTAAGGAGGTAAACAACAAGCTTTTCTAATTCGATTAAGTCCCTTAACTATTCCTCTTTATACCTACTACCAAAACCTCCGTTATTCTAGGAGATAACATTCAATGTTTATCTAGGGAGGTGTTTGTTGCTTTCTCCACATTGGCTACTTAAAAATACCTACATCACGGTGTTTTTCATATTTGTGGCCTTTCCTCTAGAAACTAAGGAGTTATCAAGTGCTATTTGAAGAAAAAAAAATCTCAGCTATTAGCTATATCTTCCTTGACTTCATTCATTTGGTTTCCTCCCGACATTTTTAGGTTGCCTTTCTTCTTCAACATCCTCTTCCCACTCCTTGCCCAAATGATGTTGGGCTTGTTTCCAAGTATTGACCCCTTTAAAAGAAGAAATATTGTTTGGAGAAGGAAATATTTCCACAAGGGATTCACCTTGTTAACCAATATCTTATCACCTTCATTCATAAAGGGGTTTCTAAATCGTGAAAATAATGTCAATATATTGTAGGTATTGTGGGGGAGAGGAGTAGGGTATGGGGTTTTTTAGGTATTGGGTGGTATAAAAAGGTGTATCTAGTAAAAATAGGGAATATCTTTTAAAAAAATTCTTTAATTAAAGATATTGAGGGGGGCGAGTGGTGAAGGGGTCTCTCAACAAAAGGAATTTTGTAGCAATTTATTAATATCTTGTGAAATTAGGGGTATTATTTAATATCCCATGAAAAAAGGTGATATGCAATAGTTTCATTGAGTGAATACCTCATGAATATTTCATCTTGTAAATAAATAAATAAAAGAGTCCTCTTTAGTAGCTACAAGGTTTAGTAGGGAAGAGGAAGGGGTAAAAAGAACAAAATCCAAGAAAGAAGTGATTCTAGGAGGGAAATCCAAACCAACTATTTCTACAAAGGGTACAACTATTTTTACAATGGTCATTGGTTCTTCTTGGGATATGATATTAAATTGATTTGAATATGGGAGGGAATTTAAAGGATGAACAAAGCTTTTAACTGGTCTTAATGGATTTTTCGTCACAACAAAATGAGGATTATAATATTGTCCCAACTACAGTGATGTTTCTTTCTAAGAGACAAATGGTCTTGCTCATGTTTGTATCGATTTATTTGAACTCATATTCTTCTTAACTTGCTACCATTTTTCTTCTTGGGAGCAAGACCAGTGTGTGAACTTGGGTTACATTCTTCTTATAGTTTTGTATGAAATTCTCATAACCATGGAAGGTATTACATTTAAATGACAATTGCTCATAGTTCATCTTTAGATAGTGCTTCTAGTTATTTGACATGAGAAGAATGGATTATGCAATCCCCTTTGTAGATTGGCCTCTACATAGACTAGTGTGTGAACGTGTGTTACATTCTTCTTATAGTTTTGTATGAAATTCCCATAACCATGGAAGGCCTTACATTTAAATGGCAACTGCTTATAGTTTGTCTTTAGATAGTGCTTCTAGTTATTTGACATGAGAAGAATCACTTATACAATCCCCTTTGTAGATTAGCCTCTACATAGATCCATACACAATAAAACATACCAAACTTCATCTATATGCATCAATGTATTTCCCAAGTTTATTTTTAATTTTTCGTAGAGACTCTATTCCCAAGAAGTGCAAGGGAAGATGAGGTGATCACACCCAAATTGGAATAACTGAGGGAACATCTATATTTGAATCGAAATTTAGCATCCACCTATTTAGGTACATTCCTTGGTTGCTAAAGAAATAAGGTCCACTTCAAAAAATAAGATACCAATCCCCCTTAAGTTCAAAGAGAAAAACATAAAATCCTCATTTACATAAGAACCGGCATATCTCCCAATTAAATAGATATGAAAATCCTTATATATCCAATTATCCATAGATTTGAAGGACAACTAGATCCTTGTGAACTACCCACTAAGTCCATGCTCTACCATATATAGATCCATTTGCCTCAAAAAGAAACTTTGGGCATAGCGTCAAGTTTTTTGATGAAACACAAAGGAGGATCTTTCTTGTACAAGCCAACAATGCAAGAGATAAAAGCCTTAAATGTAGCTTCATAAAGAGCTATAGGAGGATGACCACCTCCAAGGGAAGAATCCGTGGCTATCGAGATGCAATGGGCGTGTTTCTAAGGATTGGAGTAGGGTTCACGTAACAATGATTAACAATAGATATATGATAGTAATAGTAATATTAACTATGGTAAAATGAATAATATTATTATTGTCAATTGGGTCTAGCTTGGGTGTTTAAGAAGAGAGTAGTAATCATCATATGAGGTTCAAATCTCACTTGCAACATGTTTTCCCCTAATAAGGTAGTTAGGACTAGAAAGGTACCAACAATATCACTCTCACTTAAGCACTTAAGGATGGGATTATATGTTTCTAAAAATTTATCCCCAATGGTTTGCTTAATCAATTAATGCCACTTTTTGGCATAACATTACCAATAATCCAATGTGATGTGAAATACCTTGGTTTAATTACCATGAGATTAAATGCACTAACTCTATGCCACCTGCTTTACGCTAGGTACCATCATAGGATCACAGAGAACTACCTAAGGGTCTAAGGGTTTCTTAGGGAGTTATTTCCAAGGAAAAAGATCATTATTATTCAAATATCAATAATAATATTATTATTAAACAAGACGAATACTAATATTATTAATTAATTAGATGCAAAAATAGTTTATATAACTAAAATATAATAGTAATTAACATGGTTGAGGGATGGTTAACTTGAATTGTATTGACTATGGTTGACTTTGGTTTTCTATAGTTGATTATAATTAAAGCAATATTTGTCTATATTACATTGTAAATCAACCATTGTTAATTAATTTGGTTGAATGAGGTTGATTGTAATTGACTATGATCGACTTCATTTAAATATGGTTTATTTTGGTTGATTGTTGTTTATTTATGTTGAATTTAGGTGACAACGGTTTACCATTGTTGCTTATTATTGAATTTGGTTTACTATGTCTAACTTGGTAACCTTGTTGTCTTTGGTTGATTGTCTTTCACTATATCTAACTTTAGTTGATTTAAGAAAATTGTAGTGGGGTTAGTTAATTGTGACTATGTTTAACTTTAGTTTACTATTTTTACTATGGTTGACTTTGATATGAAGGAAGGTTATGTCATTTTATGGTTAACTTTTGTTAATGGTTGGCTATAGTTTGTAAATATTAACTATAAATTCCAATAAATTCCAATGACTTAGGTTGGATTTTGTTGACTATAATTTACCTTTGATTAATTATGGTTGGTTATAATTGTTATAGTGGAAAATCATTAACTATATGACCACCATCGGCTATGATTGGCATTGGTCAATTTTGGTTAAATCTCACCAAGTTTGGTTTATTAATAAAGTGGAGTATGGTTGAGTATTCACTTTGGTTGACTATGGTTTACTTTATTAAACTTTGCTTTATTTTGTTATCCTATGGTCGACTATGGATTACTTTGATAAGGTATGGTTGAATTTTGGTTCCTATGGTTAACTACAATTTTCTATCATTGTATATGTTCATTCATGGTTCACCATGGTTATCTTTAGTTGACATTGGTTAATTCTAGTGTAATATGGTTCATTATGATGTGTTATTATGCACTTGTGGTATTTCACTGGGTCTTCACTTAGTGAAACATATCATAGTGCCTTCGTTCATGGGATATTAAAGAATACCCATATTTTCACTAGATATTGATAATTATTTACAAAAATCCTTTTGTTGAACCCCCCTCCCAATACATATTTTTAATTAAAAACCCCTTTTATACTCCCCTATACCTATAAATCCTCCATACCCTATTCCACGCCCCCCAATACCTACAATATATTGACCTTATTTTCCATAATTAAAATTCCCCTTTATGAATTAACATGATAAGATATTGCTCAACAAGGTGAACCCCCCATGTGTATTTTATTGTTTAAAAGGGGGAAAATAGGGTTATGTCACAATATAATTGACATTGGTTGAATTTAGTTGGATTTGGTTGAAAGTGATTGGCCATGGTTGATTGCAATTTGTTGGAATAGAAATCCATGCTAATTCATCATGCCTCTTGATCTTCTAGGGATAGACAATCAACAATCAATAGTTGACTAGAAAAGTTAACTGAGTGGTCGACTAGCTAGTTTACTAATGATTTGACTAGGCTCTCAACTTGTCTAACTAACTGAATGATAGATAAGTTGACTATTATATCTGATTGTTTGGGTGCTTGAAACAAAACCCTTGACTATGGCACAAATAATGCATAATTTAAGAAATTCGTTATGTGACGTGGGCCAATTATGTGGACACATTCTTCCTTGATTCAAGCTAACTGGTTACATCTTGGAGCTATAAAATAATGATCCTATGGGTCAGATTATAATGACAAAGTGATAGTGTTGAACAATGCATTTTGATGTAATGATATTTGTACTTAATTACTAAAATGATGTATCTCAACATCACCTATTCTTGGAATTGTTAGCTCTGTTATTAGTTATCCTTCTAATTCCCTAGTTTTCTACAACATGGTTGTTGGCACTATTTTAGTTTGCAGGAGCCGATGTTTTCACCCTATAAATTTTAAGTAATTTATAGGAGCCGATGTTTTCACACTATAAATTTTAAGTAATTTATAGGTGATTTGGTAGCTCCAATCATTTGCTTATTTAGTAATGACGATGAGTAATTGATAAAAACAATTGCTACCCCCTAATATGTGCCACTTTCCCAATCCAAAAAGAGGAGGGAGAGCACCCCTTCTCCTGAAGTTACGAGGTCATTTTGCTGAGTTAATTCAACATGGTTCTCTCAAGTGCCCTAGTATACTCTACTTGTTCACCTATGTCGGTTTGGGGTACGGTTAGTTCACTGGGACGATCACCTTCCCAATTCAAAGTTTTTTCCTGGAAGTTGAAACCCTAATAGAAGTGCACTTTCACATTCATTTAATTTGGTAATAAAAAGTAAGACAGGGTCTCTAATTTACTGAGACATATTATTGTGTAAGAATTACGGATAATGGATTCAATGCATTATTTGCAGCTAATCGTATTACTGCCTCTATAAGGGAAAAAGCTCGTACGTGCTTGGTTGGAAATCATACATGCTACAACCTAGGGATCACCAGGATACTCTTTCTCTCTATAGGGATCGGGGCAAGAAGTGGGGCATAGCACAATTTGGGAGGGAGGAGGGTTTGGTTCACCTGCCAGCTAGGGTGACTAATCCTGCCGTAGTTACTCCTATTGCACCAACCAAGTCAATAGCTCTTTGCTTGGACAGATTATACAAATGGTTGTGTTCGATAACGACTTCTCTTTCCACGAACTAGCATGAAACCCTTGTGAAACTAAGGATAGTTTATTAGCCCAACAACACCAAGCGTAGGAAGAAGATAATCAGGCCATGAGCAGCACGAGTTCCGGTTAAAAGCATCATCCTAAGAGCCAGCTAGCGAGGATCCGGCAGGAGAAAAAAGGTGCCCTATCGAGTTATCCTTCCTACGTTAACCTAGTCCATTTAGCTAGAGAGATGGGGAATTCATTCTTCATACAAGGGCTATACCGTATAGGAGCCAGGATGCACCATGAATGTGGGTTCATGGCCATCCATCCATGGCCATCCATTAGGGAAAATGCATTATAGGCGATATGAGGGTCCGTGGCCATCCATCCATGGAGAGGATATTTATGAAATTCTTGTTGTTACCAATTAATGTGTTCTTCGTCTCGATTGTTGTAGGGAGGGTATAACGCTTTATACATAATACCTATATGGAGAGAAACATGGGGATATGAAGGCTGAGGATAGGTCCAATGACCCTTCCTTGGAACCATGCATGTAGTGAGTGGATTGGATTCATCATTGTGGCCAACAAAATGACGCGTTTTGACTATATCTCTCGCATTGAATTCAATAGAGGAATTGGAGCAAATGCTAAATATACAAGATAATTGGTAAGGGGGATGGCTCAATTATAGTGCATTGGCATGGACCGGGCACAGAAAGAGGATTAAAAAATATGAATTAGGTGTGTTTTGAACATGTTTTTACACCTTAGGTTGATAGGGGAAATTGATCAAGTGTTCTAATATGTGAATGTTGTAGCGGCCTTTGTAGCACAACAAGAACCACAGTAGTCAAATTGGTTTCAAGGGTTTGTGCATAATTATAGGGCAGGTTGGAAAAACGCTAAATAGGGTCATACCATGGATCACACCTGTAGATTGAATAACGGTAGCTTGATGCTCTGTATGGTGGTTGTCAATCGTCACATATATATGATGTTAGTGACCCATGTTGCCAACAGTGGAATAAAATGGAAAGATGTAAAAAATACGGGGTTTCTCTATGTCCTCAAACAAGTCTAAAGGAGAGATCCATTACTTGTATTTGGAAATAACTATTGTATTTTCACCAAATTCCCTAGACCTATAGGCTATTCTTCTGCGATTTATTTTGCTCAAATATTGAGCTCAATACCTTTCACCCTCCTAGATTTATTCCTCTCAAAGAGCGTGTTGTTGGGTCCTATTTGTTTCCCTCAAACACTTAGTTGGAGCATGTGGGGAATCAATATCTCAAATAAGTGACTCGCCTTTCACCCTCTTTGCCTTCTATGATTTTACTTTTTCTCTCTCGGCACGAGCATTTAGTTTATTTCTTTAATCCATTTGAATCACTAGGTCGACCGATTATCTAGTTAGGCGGTTCTTCCATGATAGATCCGTCTCAACAATGAACTAACGCTTGTTTGTGGGTCGGCGACCTCTGACAGGGGATCAAAGCAAAATCGAAGACTAACTCCCAACCAACTCTCTAACAAGTTGTTCGGTCGTGGATCTCTATCGAATGTATATTGATACTATTATTAATCAAGTATGCAAGAAAGAATGTGATTTGGTCTAGAACTACCCAATTTCAGATCTGAGTCAATGCTCATATTATATAATGAATATGTTGATGATCTTTATCCAGCATTCATGGATGAGACTCTCGATATTCTTGAGGTAGAGGGTGGATTCATGCAACCTCACCCATCCACACAATTGTTGAGGAAGTCCTCCATAGGCCTGCTGGGTTATTTTCTATACACGTGCTCGACTAAGGTCGATACGATGAAGGAGGAATTTGCGGGCACCCACTCCATGCTAGGAAAGGAATTATCCTTAATGTATTCACCTCAGAGTTAGCTACAAGGACGGGGAAAGATGGCACTTCTCTATTTATTTCTGGCATAAAAGGTTGAAAACAGAGAATAGAACTCAAAAACCCAACAACCATCCCCCCATCTATATATATATATATCCAGTAGCATCCTGCACGCCATAAATTTAGCGAGCAAGAAGCACATTAGTAATCCCATGCCGATTCATCTATTCTCCCATCCCTCGGTTTCGACCATCTTTAATTTATTTTGGCAAGCCTCAGGGTCAACCAACTTAATGTTATAGGAGTCTTTGTTACATCCCAATGCAAGACATATAGAACTTGTTTGTCGAGCTCCATCTTATCTTTAAAATGCATTTTTGGATCTTGGAATCAAAGCAGGTTTTATCTCTAACTCACCCCAGAGTATATTCTTCCTTCGGATAAACGGGTGTAGGGTCAGGGAGGGATAGCAACTCTTAGGCATGGATAGAATAATACTGATAGGCCAGAGGGAACTGGAGTAGTTCCCATTCTGAGGGGCACTAACCAAACAACTTCTCCATGCATGACAAGGTAGGTGCCAACTTGCTAACTTATTGGATCTCAGCTGGGCTACTCGGATAGGGTTGGGCTAGAGATAGAAATTACTAACCAGTAAGTGACAATCCATTGTCAGGAGGTGTCATTGCAATTTGGTTATCCAATAGTCGCTGATCATAGTCAATCATTTCCAGCCAGTCAGTCTCATTGTATGCTGGCCGACTGGTCAAACAAAATAAGATGAAGCTGGTTGAACCCGTGATGCTAAAAACCGAGGGCTAGTTGAAACCAGGGCATTTCTACCATATTGTTCATACAACCACATGAGGAAGTGGGGAAAAAGGGATATCATTTCTACACTTAATGAGGCTGCAAGAAATCCATCTATAACTTGCTCGAGTCCGCAAGGGTGGTTAGGGAGTGGGTGTTCAACAACCAACCGGTAATGCACATCCACTCAACACGGAAGAAGAAGCTACAGGACAGGAAGGGACAGGAGGAAAGGTATGAGATGGTACATAGAGAAAGGGCCACCCACATAGTCATAGCTGCCAGACATAGTAGCCTCACCCTACCAGCTATACAAAAATCTCGACAAGAGAGAGAAGTCCCCGTCACCACATATCCGAAAGAGAATAAACCCATAAATGGCCTAGAAAGAAGGCCCTCATGTTTGGGCCAAGCCTTACATTATATATCAAGCAAGTCAGTCTGAGAGAGCTACATTATATATCAAGAAATTCCAAGTGTGCAATTAACAGATCACAAAGAAACGAATCACAAGTTAAGCCTGAGCCCAAGTGCTAAGTACCAAGTCACATGGAGGAAGAGACCACAAGGGGAGCCTTGTTTGCTCAATGCATGGATATATGTTGCAATCATCAGTGTATATAAACACTTAGAAAGTTTTCCATTTGGCTCATGTGGGGTAATGTTCTCATTGCAAAAATAGAAAAGTGAAAAGCACAGGTTTTAAACCCCAATGCTTTACATTTGTGGGTTTTATCTTGTGATGAAAGGAAATTGTCATCCAGATATATACATGAAAGAGATTGTGTGGTAAAAGCATACTGTCGAAGACATTATTTACACCAAATGTAAAGGAGGAGGAACTCACGAATGTTGGAAAATGTAATTACTTGCAGATCCGTACCTGACTCTCAGCCGACTCTATCAGAGTCTGTACCAGTCAAGATCTTCTCGGTTAGTCTGACAAGAGGGAAGAGTCCACGATTAGGCAATGTAAACTAGTCGAATTTATTTATGAAGTTAATTTGTTAGGTAGATAGTTATTACAGTCTTTAATGGTCAGTCAGTCAACCCATGTAGAAGCAATTTTCAGGTTGCATATAAATAGAAGAAGAAATTTGTAAATCAATTTACAGACACAATAGAGAGACTGAGGAACTCAGGGTGAGAAAGAGAAGTTGAAGCACAAGCTTCTGTGTAAGTGATTTAGTCGAAGAGCCGAAGCTCTGTAAAAGGATTAGTCGGTGAACCGACAAGTTTGTAATACATTCTTATTTCCACATTAGTTAAATATATGAAAGAGTTTATGGTTGAATGCATGATTATTTGGCTGCACACATTTCCAGATTTACTTGATTAAATGCCCTTTACAATTACTGTTAAGTGAAAGATCAAAGAACCCATAAATTTCTCACCGTGTGAAAGTTCAAGGGTTTTACGACACAATGGTCGACTCAAGTCTTCCTACATATTTGGGCATATGTTTTATAAGCTATTTATATTTGTTAATGTGTCTATTTTACTTCATCTTACTCACAGGTGAAAAGCATTTGTAATTTCTTAAGTCTCTTAGACTAAGAAAAATACTCTGAAGTTTTCTACCAAAGTGAGCCGACTTGAGAGGTCGATTGAGTTAGTCGACTTGAGAGGTCAAAGAGGTCAACCGACTTGAGAAGTCGAAGAGGTTATCCAACTTGAGTGGTCGAAGAGGTGAGTTGACTTAGAGGTCGAAGTCAGTTGAATTCGAAGTGACAAGTGGTCAAGGTAAAATCAGTCGGTAGAACTGACAAGTAAGTCGAAGTAAATTTAGTTGAGTAGAAAGACTGACTAAAATTTATAAACTTGTCTAGTCAGGAGATAGACAAGTTTCACCCGACAAGTGAAAAAGAAAAAGAGGTCGGTGTGAAAAAGTGAAAATTAAATTTTAATATTAACTGAGTGGTAAACTCAAGTTTAATCGGCTTGGTTTTGGCTAACTGGTATCAGAGCAAGGTTTATATCAGAGCAAGGTTTATATCAGCCCAAGATTTAGGTAAGAAATCTTGTCTTAAAAGGTGGAAATTAATTTTCTAAGGAAAGTTAATTAAAAAAATTAAAAATGGCTTCCACTTCTAGTTCATTGAAAACTCCAATTTTTACAGGAAAGAATTATGAATATTGGTTTTTAACAATGAAGGCTTTATTCAGAGGTCAATATGTTGGAGAGATAGTCTAGCATGGTTATGCAGAACCAGTAGACATGACAGCATATAACAATCTCACACAGGCTGAGAAAGATGTCTTGAGAGAACAGAGGAAGAATGATGGAAAAGCTCTATTTTACATACATCAAGCTATGCATGAGAGCATACTCCCAAGAATAGCAGCAAAAACTAATGCTAAGCAAGCATGGGATACATTGGAAATTTCCTATCAAGGTTTGGATAAGGTAAAGACATCCAAGCTGTGGATTTTGAGAAGAGATTTTGAATCTTTGTCCATGAAAGATTCAGAGAATGTAGACACATTCTACACCAGAGTTGTTGGGTTGATAAACCAACTGAAATCTCATGGAGAAGCCATAAAATTCTTCCTCTAAGATTTGAAAACTTGGTTGTGACCTGAGAGGAACACACAGACATGATGACATTTACCATTGATGAGTTACAAGCTTCACTCATCAATCATGAATACAGACTCAACAGAACACAGGCATCATTGGAAGGTGCATTTGCAGCATAGTCATCCATAAGCCATGGTAGAGGCAGGGGGAGAAACAACTTTAGAGGCAGATGAAGAAGTTCTTCAAGAGGAGGACAAGGCAGAAGTCCTGTAAATGTCGGTGGCAGAGGAGATAATCAGAACCCAAGTCAACCAAGTGGCCAGAGGTTTGATAAATAAAAAATTCAATGTCATTACTGTAAGAAATTTGGTCATTATGCATATGAATGCAGGAAGAAACAATATGACCAAGGAAAGCAAAGCCCAAATCAGTTGACCAGCACCAGCACTTTGACAAGTGCAATGTTAATGGCATCGACATCTCCACTTGAATGCAATGTTGTTCAAGAAAGTCCACATGACATATGGTACTTAGATTCAGGATGCAACAATCACATGAATGGTAATTTAAACTTGTTTTCCAGTCTAAACAATTCAATTCAAACTGATGTCACACTTGAAAACCATGTCCAAGTTACTGTCTTAGGAAAAGGCATTGTTGATATTCTAACCAAACAAGGGGAGAGTAAGTACATCCCTGATGTCTATCATGTCGAAGGTCTAAAACATAATTTGTTAAGCATTGGACAATTGATACAAAAGGGCTATAGAGTCTACATGGAAGATGATTACTGTGTGATCAAAGACAAGCATCCAAGCAACCAGCTGATAACAAAAGTGCCAATGACAAGCAATCGTTTGTTTCCACTGAGAATAGTTCCTGACATGAAAGGGAAGACAAAGACAGGAGCTGCATTCAAGGCAGAAAGTGAAGAAATAGTCAAGCTCCTCGACAAGAAAGAAAATGGCAGCGCTAATTTGCAAGATGCATTTCAGACAGAAGTTTAGGATGAATCCTAGTTGTGGCATTTCAGATTTGGACATCTGAATTTTGGTGGGCTGAAGCTATTGCACACAAAGAATATCGTGAAGGGATTACCATTGATCGATAGACCAGAAAGGGTTTGTGAAGGATACATTTTTGGCAAGCAGCACAGAGAGACCTTTCCAGTCGGAAAGTCCTATAGAGCATGCACACCACTTGAAATTGTGTACTCTGATATTTGTGGTCCAATGCAGACATCTTCCATTGGTGGCTGCAAGTATTTTCTAGCTTTCATTGATGACTACTCAAGAAAAACATGGGTATATTTTTTGAAACATAAATCTGATGCATTCAGTTATTTTCAGTAGTTCAAGGCACTCGTGGAGAACCAGAGTGGTCACTGCATCAAGATCTTAAGGACCGATAGAGGAGGTGAATATGTTTCAAACGAATTTATAAATTTTTACAAGACCCATGGCATACAAAAACAATTCACTGCACGGTATACACCTCAGTAGAATGGTATTGCCGAAAGAAAGAACAGAACCATCATGGAGATGGCACGCAACATGTTGGCAGCCAAGCATTTGCCAAATGAATATTGGGGTGAAGCAGTCGCAACTGCCGTTTACATTATGAATTGGTGTCTGACAAAGAGTGTGAAGAACAAAGTTCCCCAAGAAGCATGGATAGGTATGAATCATAGTGTTTCACATTTTACAAGTTTTTGGTTGTGTTGCTTATGCTCATATTCCAGATGAGCTGAGAAGGAAGCTAGACAAGAAGGGACAGAAATGTATTTTTGTCGGCTATTCTGAAGACACAAAAGCATACAAGTTGTATGACCCTATCTCAAGGAAAGTGATAGTCAGTCAAGATGTTCAATTTGTCGAGAACGAATCATGGGATGAAACCCTCAACATAAATGTCAACATTGTGTCGAATGTCAACAATGATGATATGGAAGAGGAAGTGGTTCAAATACCACATGTAAGTCAACCTGTCGCAGCACCGTCGACTCCCATGACACCACGACATGGTTCAACACAAGGACCATCGACACAAGTAGCAGCTCAAGCTACACCAACAAGTGCACCAAGAGGATAGCAGACTCCATCAAGCATTTCGTCGAGGTCGACATCGATAGAACCGATGAAGACAAGAAGTATGCGAGAAATATATGAATCTGGTACACCAAATTCATTCTCTCTCTTTGAATTATTTTCTCCTATATATGATCCACTAACATTTGAAGAAGCTGTTGAAGAAGAAGTACAGGCAGAAGCCAAGGATGAAGAAATAGAATGCATTGAGAAAAACCAGAAATGAGAACTGGTTGATGTACCAACAGACAAAGATGTAATCAGTGTCAAATGGATTTACAAGACAAAGCAAGATGCTGATGGGAATGTGCAAAAGCACAAAGCAAGAATGGTAGCAAGAGGGTTCACACAACAACCCGGCATAGACTTCAATGAAACATTTGCACCTATTGCATGCATGGATACAATCAAAATAGTTTTGGCCATTGCTGCACAAAACAATTGGCATGTTCATCAAATGGATGTCAAGTCGTCATTCTTAAATGGCTATCTAGAAGAGGAAGTATATGTAGAACAACCACAAGGGTATGAAGTTCCAGGTCAAGAGCATAAAGTGTACAGACTGAAAAAGGCACTCTATGGTTTGAAGCAAGCTCCTAGAGCTTGGTACAGTTGGATTGATTCCTATCTCACTGAAAATAGATTTCACAGAAGTGAAAGTGAATCGACTTTGTACACCAAAGTCGATGAGCAAGGTAAGATGTTAATTGTCTGCCTATATGTAGATGATTTAATATTTATTGGTGATTTCGGCATAGCAGATTTTAAAGCAGTCATGGAAAGTGAATTTGAAATGACTGATCTGGGGCTTATGAAGTGTTTTCTGGGCATTGAAGTTCAACTGTCTGAAAGTGGTATTTTTATATCACAGTCTAAGTATGCAAGTGAAGTTTTAAAAGGGTTTAACATGTCTAATTGCAAGACAGCCCCAACACCAGTAATAACAGGTTTAAAATTGAGCAAGGATGATGAAGGATCCACTGTAGATCCTACGCTGTTCAAAAGGCTTGTTGGCAGCCTTATGTATTTGATAGTGACAAGACCAGACATTATGTATGGAGTAAGTCTAATCTCAAGGTTCATGGAGTCACCAAAAGACTCACATTGGAAAGCAGGTAAAAGAATTCTAAGGTATGTAAGTGACACAAAATACCTTGGTATTATGTATTCAACCTCAGAAAATTTTAAACTCATTGGTTACAATGACAGTGACAATGAAGGAAGCATAGATGACAGGAAAAGCACATCTGGGTACACATTTCATTTGGGTATAGGTGTTGTTTCATGGGATTCAAAGAAGCATCCCATTGTAACTTTGTCTTCAACTGAAGCAGAGTATGTTGCAGCGACAAGTGCTGCATGTCAAGGTGTCTGGATGAGGAGAGTCTTAAAATACTTGTCACAGAACCATCAAGAACCGACAACAATCTTTTGTGACAACAATTCAGCCATAGCATTATCAAATAATCATGCGTTTCACAAGAGAACCAAGCACATCGACACAAGGTTTCATTTCATAAGAGAGTTGGTGAACAACAAGGAAATTTGTTTGGAATTTTGTAGGTCTAAAGACCAACTTGCAGACATCTTTACGAAACCATTGGCAAAGCACACATTCCAATATCTGCGTAGTTATCTTGGAATGACAAGTTCTCCATAGTGAACTCTGTCATAAACATAGCATGTCTAAGCTCTGAAACATTTTATAAATTTTGTTTTGAAAATCCCCATCTACTCATAATTAAGAGGGAGTGTTGGAAAATGTAATTACTCGCAGATCCATACCTGACTCTCAGCCGACTTTGTCGAGTCTGTACCAGTCAAGATCTTGTCGGTTAGTCTGACAAGAGGGAAGAGTCCACGATTAGGCAATGTAAACCAGTCGAATTTATTTATGAAGCTAAGTTGTTAGGTAGATAGTTATTACAGTCTTTAATGGTGAGTCGGTCGACCCATGTAGAAGCAATTTTCAGGTTGCTTATAAATAGAAGAAGAAATTTGTAAATAAGTTTACAGACACAATAGAGAGACGGAGGAACTCAGGGTGAAAAAGAGAAATTCAAGCACAAGCTTCTGTGTAAGTGATTCGGTCGAAGAGCCGAAGCCTTGTAAAAGGATTAGTCGGTGAACCGACAAGTCTGGACCGACAAATTTGTAATACTTTCTTATTTCCACATAAGTTAAATATATGAAATAGTTTATGGTTGAATGCATGATTATTTGGCTGTACATATTTCCAGATTTACTTGGGTAAATGTCTTTTCAATTACTGTTAAGTGAAAGATCAAAGAACTCATAAATTTCTCACTGCATGAAAGTTCCACGGTTTTACAGCACATTGGTCGACTCAAGTCTTCCTACATATTTGGGCATATGTTTTATAAGTTATTTGGATTTGTTAATGTGTCTATTTTACTTCATCTTACTCACAGGTGAAAAGCATTTGTAATTTCTTAAGTCTCTTAGACTAAGAAAAATACTCTGTAGATTTCGACCAAAGTGAGCCGACTTGAGAGGTCGGTTGAGTCAGCCGACTTGAAAAGTCAAAGAGGTGAGCTGACTTGAGTGGTCGAAGAGGTGAGCCGACTTAGAGGTCGAAGTCAGCCGACTTCGAAGTGACAAGTAGTCAAGGTAAAATCAGTGGGTAGAACCAACAAGTAAGTCGAAGTAAATTTAGTCGAGTAGAAAGACCGATTAAAATTTATAAACTTGTCTAGTCGGGAGATAGACAAGTTTCACCTGACAAATGAAAAAGAAAAAGAGGTCGACATGAAAAAGTGAAAATCAAATTTTAATATTAATTGAGCGGTAAACTCAAGTTTAGTCGACTTGGTTTTGGCTAACTGGTATCAGAGCAAGGTTTATATCAGCCCAAGATTTAGGAAAGAAATCTTGTCTTAAAAGGTGGAAATTAATTTTCTAAGGAAAGTTAATTAAAAATGGCTTCCACAAGATGTACTGAGAAAGATGTCTATATCAAGCTAAGTACCAAGTCACATGGAGAAAGAGACCACAACAGGAACATTATTTGCTCAATGCGTTGATATAGCTTGCAATCATCCGCGTATATAAACACTTAGAAAGTTTTCCATCTGGTTCATGTGGGGTAATGTTCTCATTGCAAAAATAGAAAAGCGAAAAGCGCAGGTTTTAAACCCCAACGCTTTACATTTGTGGGTTTTATCTTGTGATGAAAGGAAATTGTCATCCAGATATATACATGCAAGAGATTGTGTGGTAAAAGCATACTGTCGAAGACATTATTTACACCAAATGTAAAGGAGGAGGAGCTCACGAAGAGGGTTGACAACACTCACACATGACATGCTTAGGGATGAGTTAATAGATGCAGGCTCGTACATAGTTTTTCTTTTTGCATAAAGCACCCAAGTATCCAATCGTCCATAGTGGCCAAAAACAGTAATGAATTCCATTGCTGTGCTAAACGTTGATAAAGAGATGGGGCTAAGTGTTGAATGCTCTGGAAGTATCCACATGTTAAAGGTTGCTAGATAATTTAGATCTACACCCCGACGAGATCAACGATTCAAAATCGTTTCGCTGGGAAAAAGTGATATGAGGTTAAAATTAAAAGGGAAGGGCGGAATTTTCATGCTGGTAATTAGATCTAAACACGTGGATGGATTCAAAACCGTTTATGTTCTCCTGAAATATGTTTTTATCATGAGGAGACACTCCACTCTCTGATGACATGTATGGACTATTGTTGGAGTTGAAGACCAATCAGAAGCTGTAATTTGATAATTGCCGCTAAGGCCGAATGAGAGGATAGAAGCCCTGAAGAAGTTGGGCTACAAGGGAGTTCGATGAGGTTTTTCTGAGTTCAATCATCGAACCTGTAGATACAGTGTTCTAGGTTTTGAAAAGAGAGTTATTGTTATTGTAGCTTCAGAAAATGATATAAAAGGAAACAATCAAAAACCTATTAGAAGCGATGGTAATGGATAGACAAAGGAGGCTGTTGTTGAAAGCAGTGCTGGAAAGGGCCAAGATGGATCAGTGGAAGATGAGAAAATAGTTGGAAGGAGAAAGAGAAACATATTTCTCCAGCACAAGAAGCACTTCTTCGTGTTCATGACATAATATTGGAAGGAGAATCTGATGCAAAGGTGAACAAGGAAACTGATAAAAAGACAACCCCAATCAAGTTGGTTGTGTAATTGGTAAAGGTGGAAATATATTCAACAAATTCGCACAGAAAGTGGTTCTCAAATCCGTATTCTTTCAAGAGAACAAGTTCCAGGAAGTGCCTTCCCCACAGACGAATTAGTTGTGCAGATCATGGGAGATGTGACAGTTGTTAAAAAGGATATAATAGTTGTATATGATTGCCTTCGTGAAAACCCTCCTCGTGATCGAGATCACGTTCCTACTGTTAGACCGTGGGTCATCTTTCTCAGGGTTCTGGCATTCCTTCAACATGGGGATATATTTTCTCGAAAGAATCCCTCAGTATTACCAAGAGCTAGACTTCCTGGTGTTGGTATTGACTATCATTCAAGGGACCTTCTTCGGTTTCTGTGATGCATGAGACTCTTGTTCTCGGTCATCGAGCTGTGCTGAATCAACTTGTTCTATTCAATGAACATGCCAAACTTTCCATGTTGAAGAATGCCACATGGACACTGTCAAACTAATTTTGTCGTGGAAAACCACCTCCTCCGTTTGAGCAGGAAAAAGCCGCCCTTCCAACTTTGGAAAAGCTTATTCAATTAGATTACGAGGAAATACTAGCAGATGCTTGCTGGGCTCTTTCATATATTTTTTTATGGGAGTGATGATGAGAACGTTCAGGTTGCTATTGATGCAAACATGATTCCTCAATTTGTATTCTTGTTAGTAAAAGCATACTTTGAAATAAAGAAAGAGGCAGTTTGGGCATTTTAAATTCTATTTCAGGTGGAACCTATGAGCAGATCAAATACATTGTCAATCAAGGTTGCATAAAGCCCCACTGTGATGTTCTTGCGTTTTCAGACATAAGGATTTTAATAGTTTTCCTTGAAGTTTTTCAAGAGACTATATTGTTCCAAATTTACAGGCAAAAGTTAATCAAATATCTTCAAGATTCCTGGCAATTAAAATTTGATGTTTTTTGAGGAGATATATCAGCATTACAATCAATTAATTCCAAATTTGCAGAAGAACACAGGAATACATTCAAATAGCAGTTACATTTTCGGTGGAGAATGCTCAGAAATATTGTAGTGTCAAAGAACATCTACAGGTGGCAGAGTATCAGAGATCAACTAAAGGAGTGGGCCAGTTAGAGGCTGTTGGCAGCATCCTCCGGTATTCAAGACAATCAAAGCAAAAGTTCTAGATTTTTCACTTGTTTACTTATTAACTAATTCAGTATGACAGTATTACATGTGTCATTATTTTGTAAACAACTTCTATATTGAGAAAAGATTTAGAGCCTTTTTGTAAACAACTTCTATATTGAGAAAAGATTTAGAAGGCTCGATATTTTTGAGTTGGGATGTTAGGTTGATACTCTATATTGTATGAAAGAGACATGCTAAGGGTTCGATTTTCATGGGGAGTGAGGCTTTTCATTGTAGCTTACAGGGTACATCTGTATATATTTTTAAGGAAGTTAGCACGGTAGTGACAATATTTCTGAAACAAAGATTCATTTCAGTATGAGTTTTCATTGTGTAATTTTTTGTTTTTATTATTTCATTATTTGTTATATTTTTTTTTGTATTTAGCTGAAGTAAATGTATGGAATTTATATTTAGTGATGTTCTTTACATACAGAAATGTATGTTATATATGAGTTTTCAGTGTGTACTTTTTTGTTTTTATCATTTCATTATTTGTTATATTTTCTTGCATTTAGCTGAAGTAAATGTATGGAATTCATATTTAGTGATGCTCCTTGCATACAGAAATGTATGTTATGTTTTAATGATAACTGGTTCAGAATTCACCCGCTTTTGCTGCTCAACTCAGAGTTATCATCCTTCATGTTCTTTCTTCTAAAACTTGTATTGGGAATTCATCCCTGTTTTGATGTTCCTAATGTAATGAGATTTTTCTATTCTAAAGTTGTATTGGAATCCATCCCTATTTTGATGCTCCTAATGTAATGGGATTTTTCGATTTCATTCTATTATCATGGAATACATTTTATTATTGAAGAACTTACTCATTTTTCCTTTGTTATCTCAGAAATACAACATTGTCTTTGACTTCATATCATAACCAGAATGTGACTCCATTTCCCAATGATTTTTTCCCTAGTTTGTCTAACCACAACCTATCTATTTACCAATCTTTGTCCCATTTTAAACCTAGCCATTGTTTTATTGCGTAATCAGTTGCCACAATGACTTTAGGGGGACTAAGATATAGAGAGCCCTCTCTAGGTTGAAAGAGGATAGATTTCAACCTAAAAGCGGTTTGTATGTTCTTTGGGATTTCTTTGACACAACCCAAAGAAAATTCTAATTGCTAACAATGGCATTAAATTTGTTGGTTTGAATCATAGCATATTGTGTACTAAGTGTTTTTAGGTGTCAACTATACACACTCTATTAAGTTGGATCTATTTTTTATTGACTTTGGGTTTTGAATTGTGGACTATATCAAGGTTTAGATTGATAGATCTAAATTATATCCCATGAACAAGAACCCATAATCTTGAGTGGTCACAACAATGAAATATGGGAACAAGATATGGAGACATTGCTAAAAACGAAGGTCCCATCACGGATTACTATCTTGATCCCATATCCAATGGATGATCAACATAAATTTATCAGGAATAGGAAGAAGAATGAGATTTCTTGATCCTAAATATGGCCTCTATTTATTTTTGTTATGTTCCAAAGGGAAATACAAGACCAACTGCACTCATAGCCCATGCGAACGACCATAGTAAAGTTTGTCATGAATTAGTTGGACATTTAAAATTTTGAAGCTTTGAAATTGATGGTGAAATGTGACATGGTTGGTCCCCCTAAAGGAGTATGTGATTGGAAAACATCACTAGGATCCCTTTGAGACCATAAAGACGTAAAAATAAAAGACTTAGCTGGAACTTATGCACATTGACCTACGCTACATGAATAAATGATCACTAGAAAGTGTGAGGTATATTTTAACATTCATTGATGACTTTTCCAGGTACAATTGGATATATTTTTTGGATAATATGAGTCATGCATTTGAAAAGTTCACAAAATTTAGGGAATTAACTCAAAAGACATGTGAAAAGTCTAAGATCAAACAATGCTACAAAATAGGTGGGCAAAGTTTTTGAAAACTACCTCTAAGAAAATGGAATATATTAGAAGAGATATGTACCTCACAAACCTTAGTATAATGAAGTGGAAAAAAGGAAAAAACAAAACTTGTTTGAAATGGAATGTTATTTGTTTCAAGTCAAATAATTGTTGACTAGATTCTAGGTAGGATCAATCTACTACGCAAACTATGTATTGAATCTTGTTATAACTAGAGATATCCTTGATATGAATCCTATTGAGAAATGAAATGGAAGGAAACCATTAATTAGTCACCTTAGCATGTTTGGATGTATTTCATGGAAACACATTCCATACAACTACAAGAAGCAATTGGATGCAAAGAGTCATGGTTACATCATGATGGGATACTCTGAAGAGTCAAAAGCCTATAGATTGTTTGAAAAAGTCATACACTAAATCATTATTCAAAGAAATGTTGTCTTTGATGAGAAGACATCACGTATCAAACTATTGAATTCCTCTTCTGGTTTGATGACCAATGATCCTTTTACCATTATGATCGAAACAAGATTGATTAGTCCCCTTTGGAATATTGACTAGAAAATTGACTCACTTGTTTGATTCGACTTATAATCATCCAATAACCATGGAATTAAATACCATATTTGAGACCCTTGAGTGAACCAGTTGGTACATGAAATCCTTCATCTCATCATTTATGTCTACCCCAATGAGATACAAAGAAAATGAAAGTTGTTGGAATTGATTGAAGAGATATGTATGACTCAAGGAAGACTAGAAGTCAAAAACAATGTGGCATTGTTTCTCTAAATGCATGTGTGCTAGAGGCATGTGATACACATACATATGCAAATGAACATGGTTGAACTAAATGGGAAAATGCTATGGTTCAAGAATATCTTTCCTTGATGAAGAATAAAACTTGGGATTAAGCTCCTTGACTTCAAGGAAAGAGAATAGTAAAGTGTTGATTGGTCTATAAGACCAAATTCAGATCTCATGGTGTGGTTGAAATACATAAGGCTCATTTGGTTTCCAATGGTTTTTATTATCAATAACCCATTGGCTACACTGAAACCTTTTGTCATATTGAACATATTAACTCTATTTGATTGATTATTTTACTTATTGCTCGATTGTATGGGAGGTGCATCAGATGGATGTCATATATTCCTTTCTTCATGGAGATATTAATGAAGAAATATATATGAATCAACCCAGTAGTTTTGAGGAGAATTCCAATCTTGTTTGTTGACTGAAGAAATCCCTATATGGTTTGAAATAGGATACTAGGTGTTGGTAGGAGAATGCTGATCATTTTTTTATTAATATTAGTTTCAAACTTTGTAAATCAAATAACAAAATTTATGTTATACATGTAAATGGTGAAACCTTAATCATTGCGTTTATGTGTAGATGCTTTAATTGTTACCAGAAATAATGTAAATATTATACTAGGTTTGAAGAAATAATTTGGTGATACCTTCAAAATAATGAACCTTGGTATATTACATTACTTTTGGTCATTCAAGTTTTCCAGATGACTAAAGGAATATTTGTTTCTCAACCTTGGGATGTGATGGAACTTTTCTAAATATTAAATATGAACAATTGTAAATCATGTGCTACACATTTTTAGTTGGGAGTGAAATTGAGGATGGACTATGACACATTGTGAGTCAACACAACTCTTTATTGATAATTAGTCAGAGGTCTAATTTTTTTATCTCACAATCAACTCGATATTTCCTTTTTTGTTAACATGGTTTCTTGATTTATGAAGGATCCTTAACAAATCCATTGGAAGGTAAAAAAAAATGCTTCATTATACCAATGGAACATATCATCTTGTTACAAAATATTGCACTAATACCATAGAACCATTGGCTAGTTACATTGAATCGAGTTTGGTAAGGGACGATAATGACAAAAATTCAACAACTAGATATGTGTTTCAACTTGGTTTAGGACCCTAGTTTTGGTCGTGTAATGAGAATAAGCTCGTCTATATCTTGGCCATAGAAGTGGAATAGCATGGTGCAATCAATGCTAGCATAGAAGCAATATGGATTTTGACAGCTCTTGCAAGAACTCACTTTTTTAGTTCATTCAAAAACTATAATATTGGGTGATAACAAAAGTGTGATATAGTTGGTGAAATATAGTTGCACATAGTAATATAAAGAATGCTATAAAATTCACGCACATCGGATATAGAAAACAAGGCAATTGTTACAAAAGATTCATGCATAACTTTTACATCAATGAGTGCCAGAATACTGTGCAAAAGGTTTGCATCGGTAATACATTATCATTAATCTCTGAAGATATTTTACAATGCTCAACAATGGAATGAATACCCAATCAATTCGAATACTACAGAGGTCATTCAAATTGAATGCATGAGAGTGGCTTACTAGTAAGTTAACACCACTTAGAACATCAGTTAACCACTTAATTGCAGCATAATTGACTCTAACACACTTGGGGGTAGTTTAAATTGAGTAACTGATATTTCTATTAGTGTACATCTTGTATACATGTATGGTACATATTCATAATACATTGGGGAAAATTCGTGAGCCCTTGGAGGCCATGTAAATGCATACAAGTGTCAGGCTAGGATTTGACCCCTAACCCCCCTAGGTTGACCAATAGGATCCCAAACCTAACCAAAAAATCACAAATACTTGTGTGAAAATGTAAGGAGGAAAAATAAATACATGCAAGGAATGGGTGTACACATCTATGAGTGGGAGAGTGTCTAGGAGCCAAGAAATGACCAAGAAGACCACAAAACAACCAAATTCACACACTAGCACCCAGTCAAAGCATAATTGGTTTGTAATCAATTAAGGTACCTGGGATGATAGTATTATCAAACTAGAGAACCTAAACTGTTAGGATGATCAAAGTGGAGTGCCTCAACTATGAGTTAATGATCCAGAAACACCTATTTGACCAATATTGATAAGTATAACCTAAGTAGGATCATACAACATAATAACAAGGAAAATGAAAATGCCTCCTAGGTGTATACCATGGTACTAAGGTATATTAATTGATCTAACACCCCCCCTCAATCCTAACTTAGTACAACTTATACAAAATGATTTATTAAGGCCTTGGAAACTAAGGCAGAAGTCACTTTTTACAACAAAATTTTATTAGTCCATGTAAATGAGTTAAGGAGGAAAACCTCATGGGACAAAACCTCCCCTCAAAAATGGACATGATAGAGACAATAAAAATTTATTTAATAGGTCCTCATATTAACTTGAATGAGTTGAAAGAACAACTTCTTGGTGATGGAATTGGTGAATATGTTGTGGATGCCAAGATCATGCATCAATACATCAAAGTGTTGCAGACAAAGATCATGTGGAGAGGCCCTTTGATGGTCATCATTTGATGATGGATGAGCATCATAAGAATGTATTTTATGCAAGAATACTCTGATCTAGAAGCATAATCAATCATGGAAAATATATCTCTGCAAACTCTTTCCCAAATACCATCAAAATATTCAACAAAATTTTTCTCATGTGTAGATTCCATATCATGAATAAAGCCATGAATCTTCTTCCCAATTTGATCAAGCAACTTCATAAATCTGTAAAAAATCTCATAAGGCTATGAAATATCAGAACATATGTCATATACAGCATAAAATATCAAAGGTATGGTGTCTCCATGAGCGAATGGGTCCATAGAGAGAGAAGAGTGAGCAACTAGATCACATCGACGATTGATCAAACCTGGAGGGTTTGGAGAATTGAGATTTGAACCATGGGTGGTAAAAGAAAGTACAAAAATATGGAACAGTATTCCCATGATGGCCAATGACATGGCCATCCAACCACTGAAATACATACAAGACATAAAATAAACATATACAAGTGACATAACATTGGAAACTAGGCAATTTTGAGATTTTCCAACTAGTGAACTTCAGGGTTGTCGAGTCTTTTGGTCATGAAATGATTGGGTAAATGATTCTATGACCATCCTAGGATTAATATCATCATGTATATCACCTTCATAATCATAATGGGAAATATATTATTGTATTGGGAAAGAGCTCTCAGAAAGCACATAAAAAACTAGTTTCTAGAGGAAGCTTTGGTGAACTGCTTGGGGTTTCTTCCAAGGAAGTGATGGAGGATTTTGATTCTGATATATCAGAACTTAAATATGAAACAGATCCATCAAAAACAGAAATATCAGAAATGCTTTTCTCCCGTGTACACAAAGCATGCACATGCTTACCATCTCCTTGCTTGCGCTTGCATCCTCTTGCAAATTCTAGAAGATCAATATGGTTCTCCTCAAGGAGCTTTGTCATGATGTCCATGTAGACACTGAGAGGGGGGGGTGAATCAATGTGAAGCCAATTTTAAACCTTCCTTAGCTTATCACAGTTAGCTACCAATTCATCATTCTACCATAATCATTTCATAAACATCATTCACATAGCATAAGCATTTCATTCATAAAGAACCATAACACAAAAGAATACCACACCATATAAGTTTGTAATATTTTTATATTAGTTTGGTTCGGCTACAACCGTTAGGAAAAATCAGCACCTACTGATACATAGAGCACCTACTCTGCATCCAGGACCCTGCCTGGTTTTCTTAGACCCTGCTAAGAAGGGTTTGAGGTATCCTAACCTCAAAAGCAAGACAAGCTTGCATTTACAGTTAAAGCATAATGTCTCAATACATTTCATCACTGTCACATCACACCAGCACTTATCTCTGGCTCATCAATCTGTTCTTCTGCTGGTCAATCTTTGACCAATACTGTTGGTCAATTTCTTCATCAATGCTAGTCACCAAGTCTGCTGATCACTTTTGCTTAGCACACATCAACTCTTCTAGTCCAAAACTTGGATGCACTCAGCACACATCAACTCTGCTGGTCCAAAACTTGGATGCACTCAACACACATCAACTCTGCTGGTCCAATTCCTCAGCACACATCAACTCTGTCAGGATGTCATCAAGTCTTTGACAAGTTACCATAGATTCTCTTCATTATATCATAGGTTTGTCCTGTGTGTATCTATTGTCTTAAGTCAACTTCTGCTTATAGATGCTCAATCAAATCAGCTCTGTAGCATTAGTCAAACCAACTCAATATCGGCTCATAAACTCAATCAACATGTGTTCAAAAACGCAGTCTAATACACACAATCAATCTACTTCCACAAACTCAGGCAAATATGCTCTCTAGAGTTAGTCCCATTCAGTCAACACACTGTTGTACAATCAGCCCTTATGCATAGTCAAATTCTGCTAGAGAATTAGTTAAATACAGTCATAAACATTCCTCAAAACCAGTCATAAGCAACCTTCTCTTGAGGTCAACCTCAGTCCAAAAGGAGTTCTAGAACATAATCAAAACTTACAGTCAAAGATTTCCCATTCAACTTAGTCAGTACTTAGTTACAACCTGATTCAAATTCAGTCATATGTATGACTTGCAAGTAGTAACAAAGTACTTTCAAACACAGTCAAGTTCTGTCCATGTTCTTATTCCGTCCATCAGCAAGCTATACAAACATCATATTCTCTAAATCATTATTTTGTCCATGACTATTCTTCTACACTAGATCAGCATCATATTGTGTCCATCCTTACCCTAGCACACAAGAGGTTTTCCACTAAGAGTCTGTTGCAGCTGCTTCAGTCCTTTTTATATGATATGGACAAACATTCTCATACAAACTTTTCCATTGCTTGTGTGAAACAAACCTTTACCTTATTCATTTTGACATGCCCAGCTGTCTTTTCTTTTACAACAATGATCGTACATACCGGTTGTATGGGTTCTTACCTCACGACCGATTTCTTTGACTGATTCTTCACACTTAATGTAAAACTGGTGATTGTTTATATGCTGAAAGTGATTCAATTCGGGACTGTGTATAGGTTGATAAAACCCATGCAATCAGCAGCTGCATCCAAATGGCCTTTGGCTCTGTTAAGCTTTGACTGATGCACGTGGTAATGCCCCCGTTTAAGGAGAAATGTAGATGAGGAAAATCACGAATCAAGCTGAAGACATATTCATACTTCGGAGGAGGAACAGTCTGATTCTCAGCTGGACTGAGGCCTTTTAACAGAGCTTTCCGAGCATGTACAATGAAATGTCTAGTTGGTGACATAGATGCAACAGTATCGATGAATGCACCATGTTAACTTAAAGACAATAAACCCTTACTTCCATCCCAGGAAAGGAATGTGGTATATTGCCAATTTATAAGATGTATTCACCAACAAGCTCATCACCACTACTGCTCATGACTGCTGCTCATGAACAATTTGGGTGTTCATCAAAAGTTTACTACTGCTGTCACTACCAAACTTTGCTGCTGCAATGTTTGAGCTTAAAAATTTACTGTACATACCTTTATCTTGTCTGAATGTACCTCATTCATTGGCTGGCAATGAGAGCCTGCTCTCATGTATATTGCCTGGCACTGCAAAAACCTTAGTCCTCAACGGCAGATCTTGCCCCTACGTATATAATAGACAGATACAAAGAAAAACTAATTGCACCGATTGACAGTAGTCCAGGTCCAAGTTCATCACTCCTCCAGCAACAGAATCTTGCACCAAACAGACAATGTTTAAGCCTGTTGTAGATGATGACAGTCCTTAAGAAAAAAAACAATGGCAGCCTTGATCCTTGATAAAAATGGTGATGTCTGCTTTTGAACAAGCATTAGCAGCCCTCTAGGGCCTGATCAGAGTTATGGGATCCCCACTAGGGCATCAACACCTCCATGGAAGCCTTACTGGGGCATGTTCAGACCCTTGGTTGGCTAGATCAGACCTCAGCAGACTTAGACTTAGCACAAACTTCGGCAGCCCTTCTAGGGCAAGGTCAGATCTTCGGTTGTGGGAGAGTACTGCTATACAACAAAAATTGGAACTGTCACCTCAAAAATTCTTCCTGTGGAAACCTCGGTCACTGTCACCCACGAAATCTACCACTGCTGCAAAAATTCAGTTGCTCTCCTGCTGCTACCTCAGTAAAACCCCAAAAATTAGAGAGAGAAAAAAATACTATAAAATTCGGGTCTTCTGCTCCCCCCAAAAAAAAAATTCTTGAGTCTGCTGCGGCTACCTCAGTAGCATACCCGAGAATCTCAAAGCTCTCCCACAAATTCTTGTGCTAAATGAGGTCGTTGAAAGGGTATTTATACCCATTTTCATGAATTTTTGAGGCCGACTTGAAAAAAAATATTGTGGAGCCGAGATGAGATATAAAAAATATTTTATTACTTGTTCTGAGCCGACTTCTAATTTTTTATTGGGCCGACATAAAAATATTATGGAGCCGACCTGAGAATGTTTTACAATAATTTAAAACAGCTTTGAGTAGGCATACATGATCCCTTTTGTTTGGGGGTTCTTTCACCATTGTTGCATACTTCCATGAAGTGCCATATCCAATGTTCAAAGAATCGGAGATACCTTCTCTTCAGTACCAAATGATATGATCAGTGTTTGGTGAAAAATCTCACCTCCTGAGTACTCTTAAAAATATCCCTCCTTTTTGACCCATTCCAATGCCAGCAAGATTATCATCAAGAATAGTATTGGTGCCTGGTTGCCACTTGAATTGCTTAAGAAAAGTAAACAAGAAAGCTAATGAAGAAGTATTCTCGGCATCTTAAATGTTATTGCAGGAGACAACTCATAGCCTCTGAAAATCCTTCAAAAAATTCTTCACCAAATCTCCATGCAATACCATCAAGGCTCATCATGCCAACTAACCATATCAATTGCCAGTAGTGGGCTCCATGACCTTTGCAAGGTCAGTCTTCATCAAGGGTTCCAAGACTTCATGGACTTCTCCATTGTCTACCAAGGCTTCAAGACAATCTTTAGGGTCTTCAGCATCATCAGCAGGACTTCTTCTACATCTTCAGCAAGGTGGTGGCATCAATGACATCCATGTTGGCATCAACGAGAATTTCATCAACAATCTCCCCCTTTGTCATTGATGACAACAACTCATGCTCCCCCTATGAGCATGCTCCCCTTTTGTCTGCATCTCTTCCTTTGTCTTCATCTCTCCCCCTTTGGCATCAATGGCAAAGGGTGTCCACATACCTGTGTCCGAGATCTCTGATCATTGTTGACTGCTCCCCCTATCAATATGCATGATCCTAGGACCTGTCTCTATGCCTGGAGTAACCATCCTTTCTCCTTTGAGTTCATTCTCCAGCCTCATGAACTCAAGGTGTGCTAAGGTCTTTGAGAGACCTTACACTTGGCTTGCCATATGGCAGCCATCCTCCCTGCTCTGCTCAGCTTCTCCTATCTACAACTGCTCAGTCTTCCTCATCCATACCTACTTCTTGACATCTGTCCTTTGAGCATCTGTTCCTTCATTTGTGCTGGCTTTCCTTGATGAGTTGTCTAGGTAACTTCTCAAGGGTTGTTTTCATGTACTCCAATAATCTTGAGCTTTGTGCCCAAGGCCACTGCAGCTATAACACCTCATCGTATGACAATGTGCAGCAATGTGACTGACATTGTTGCAAGACCAACATCTGACTGAGCTATTGGAGCTTCCAACAATTCTTTTATCAACTTCATTTCTCCATGCTTGAGAGTATCCTTGACTGTAGACATTTGTCTTCTGATCTTCAAATCTTCTTCCTGATGTGTATGGAGTACTCCTTCTTGCTTGACTTCTTTGACTGGCACATTCATGGGCTTTGTGTCCAAACCCACTGCAGGTGAAGCATCTCAATGTGTGAAATGTGGCAGCAACATGTCTGACTTGTTTACATGTCCAACATCTAACTGAGACATTGGGGCTTTCAGCCCTTCTTCTTCCATAGGACCTACAATCCATAGCCTTATGACCAAAGTTAGAACACAAATAACAATAACCATTGAAGCCACTTTCATACCTGGGTCTTGTAGTTGTTTCCTTTATGAAGTTGCCAGACCTAACTCCTTGTTTCATCTTTGAACTTCCAAAATCCTTGTTGTCATGTGTAGGTTCCTGGGGAGCAGCTTTGGACGTTGATGGACCTGCTTCTGGAGACTTCGGAGACCAAGCGTCATCTTCAGATTTTTCTTTGTTCTTCTTATAACCAAGACCATTTTTTTCGAGTGGAGATCTTTGGCAATCTAAGATCTTATCTAGAACAATTGAACTGTCCTGGAGCTTGACAGAGTTGTTGTTGAACTTCTCATGATGCTTTGATTTTTCAATCTTCTTTCTGAGATTGACAATCTCAAACTCATGCTTCTGATTTGTCACTTCTTTTTCTTCCAATTGATCTCTTAATGCTTCTTCTATTCTCTTGGCTTCTTCTAGCTGAGTTTTCAGATCAAGATTTGCCTCTCTTGCTTCTTCAAGTATTTTTGAATCTTTATCATGGTTCTTTTGTTCTAGGGTTAGATCGATCAAATCAATCTTTAGCTTTTCTTTTTCTACTTCCTTTTCCTTCAGCAATTTCAGCCAACCTACTCCTTCATGCTTAAGTTTCTTAAGTAACTTCTTTAGTTCAACATTCTGCTTTTGGAGATTATCCATACAATCAAAGGTTGTCGTCCTAAACATCTTGTAATCAAATTGATTAAGATCAACTTTGTTCAAGAACCAATCAGCTCTGAGATCTATGTTGCATACATAGTTTATAATTCTCTGTTTAGCTTTCAATATTGCATCATCATCATCTACAAGAACCTTCTCAATTTCATCACACAAGAGTCCATACCTTTACTAGAGTCCTCTTCCTGTTTATCTTCTTCTTGATTTAGCTCTTCTGGGGGCTTGTCTTCTGATTTCTGATCTGTCTTTTCGGGTTCTGGTCTTGCCTTCTGATACTCACTCTCCAGCTTGAACCATAGGTCTTTTGCCGAAGTGTACTCTCTTACACTTTCCTTCACTGAACTGGGAATTCCACCCATGAGGAACTTCAAGGCTGTAGTGTTGTCCTTCTTTGCTTCCTTCTGTGCAGCGGATTTTCCTTTCTTGTTTGATGGAACGGGTGGATTGATAACAATTTCCCAAACACCAAATTTCTTTAGATAATCCTTCATTTTGCTCCTCCACCTGAAATAATCTGCAATATCCAGTACAAGCACGTCATTGCTTGATGACTCTTTCTTTTCCTCCATTGTGTCTAAGGATCTCCTTCAAGCTTGCTAGGCTTGTGATGAAGGTCAGCTCTGATACCAATTGTAGACACTGAGAGGGGGGGTGAATCAATGTGAATCCAATTTTAAACCTTTCCTAGCTTATCACGGTTAGCTACCAATTCATCATTCTACCATAATCATTTTATAAACATCATTCACATAGCACAAGCATTTCATTCATAAAGAACCATAACACAAAAGAATACCACACCATATAAGTTTGTAATCTTTTTATATTAGTTTGGTTCGGCTACAACCATTAGGCAAAATCAGTACCTACTGATACATAGAGAACCTACTCTACATCCAGGACCCTGCCTAGTTTTCTTATACCTTGCTAAGAAGGGTTTGAGGTATCCTAACCTCAAAATCAAGACAAGCTTGCATTTACAGTTAAAGCATATTGTCTCAATACATTTCATCACTGTCACATCACACCAACACTTATCTCTGGCTCATCAATCTGTTCTACTGCTGGTCAATCTTTGACCAATACTGTTGGTCAATTTTTTCATCAATGCTAGTCACCAAGTCTGCTGATCACTTCTACTCAGCACACATCAACTCTTCTAGTCCAAAACTTGGATGCACTTAGCACACATCAACTCTGCTGGTCCAAAACTTGGATGCACTCAACACACATCAACTCTGCTGGTCCAAGTCCTCAGCACACATCAACTCTATCAGGATGTCATCAAGTCTTTGACAAGTTACCACAGATTCTCTTCATTATATCATAGGTTTGTCCTGTGTGTATCTGCTGTCTTAAGTCAACTTCTGCTTATAGATTCTCAATCAAATCAGCTCTATAGCATTAGTCAAACCAGCTCAATATCAGCTCATAAAATCAATCAACATGTGTTCAAAAATGCAGTCTAATACACACAATCAATCTGCTTCCACAAACTCAGGCAAATATGCTCTCTAGAGTTAGTCCCATTCAGTCAACACACTGTTGTACAATCAGCCCTTATGCATAGTCAAATTCTGCTAGAGAATTAGTTAAATACAGTCATAAACATTCCTCAAAACCAGTCATAAGCAACCTTCTCTTAAGGTCAGCCTTAGTCCAAAAGGAGTTCTAGAACATAGTCAAAACTTACAGTCAAAGATTTCCCATTCAACTTAGTCAGTACTTAGTTACAACCTGATTCAAATTCAGTCATATGTATGACTTGCAAGTAGTAACAAAGTACTTTCAAAACACAGTCAAGTTCTGTCCATGTTCTTATTTCGTCCATCAGCAAGCTATACAAACATCATATTCTCTAAATCATTATTTTGTCCATGACTATTCTTCTACACTAGATCAGCATCATATTGTGTCCATCCTTACCCTAGCACACAAGAGGTTTTCCACTAAGAGTCTGTTGCAGCTGCTTCAATCCTTTTTATACGATATGGACAAACATTCTCATACAAACTTTTCCACTGTTTGTGTGAAACAAACCTTTACCTTATTCACTTTGACATGCCTAGCTATCTTTTCTTTTACAACAATGATCATACGTACCGGTTGTATGGGTTCTTACCTCACGACCGATTTCTTTGACTGATTCTTCACACTTAATGTAAAACTGGTGATTGTTTATATGCTGAAAGTGATTCAATTCGGGACTGTGTATAGGCTGATAAAACCCATGCAATCAGCAGCTGCATCCAAATGGCCTTTGGCTCTGTTAAGCTTTGACTGATGCACAGTGGTAATTCCCCCATTCAAGGAGAAATCTAGATGAGGAAAATCATGAATCAAGCTGAAGACATATTCATACTTCAAAGGAGGAACAGTATGATTCTCAGCTGGACTGGGGCCTTTTAACAGAGCTTTCCGAGCATGTACAATGAAATGTCTAGTTGGTGATAGAGATGCAACAGTATCAATGAATGCACCATGTTAACTTAAAGACAATAAACCCTTACTTCCATCCCAGGAAAGGCATATGGTATATTGCCCATTTATAAGATGTATTCACCAACAGGCTCATCACCACTACTGCTCATGACTGCTGCTCATGAACAATTTGGGTGTTCATCAAAAGTTTACTACTGCTGTCACTACCAAACTTTGCTGCTGCAATGTTTGAGCTTAAAACTTTACTGTACATACCTTTATCTTGTCTGAATGTACCTCATTCATTGGCTGGAAATGAGAACCTGCTGTCATGTATATTGCCTGGCACTGCAAAAACCTCAGTCCTTAACAGTAGATCTTGCCCCTACGTATATAATAGACAGATACAAAGAAAAACTAACTGCACTGATTGACAGTAATCTAGGTCCAAGTTCAGCACTCCTCCAGCAACAGAATCTTGCACCAAACAGACAATGTTTAAGCCTGTTGTAGATGATGACAGTCCTTAAGAAAAAAAACAATGGCAGCCTTGATCCTTGATAAAACTGGTGATGTCTGCTTTTAAACAAGCATTGGCAGCCCTCTAGGGCCTGATTAGAGTTATGGGATCCCCACTAGGGCATCAACACCTCCATGGAAGCCTTACTGGGGCATGTTCAGACCCTCGGTTGGCTAGATCAGACCTCAGCAGACTTAGACTTAGCACAAACTTCGGCAGCCCTTCTAGGGCAAGGTCAGATCTTCGATTGTGGGAGAGTACTATTGTACAACAGAAATTGGAACTGCCACCTCAAAAATTCTTCTTGTGGAAACCTCAGTCACTGTCACGCACGAAATCTACCACTGCTGCAAAAATTTGGTTGCTCTCCTGATGCTACCTCAGTAAAACCCCAAAAATTAGAGAGAGAAAAAAATACTGTAAAATTCGGGTCTTCTACTCCCAAAAAAAAAAAAATCCTGAGTCTGCTGCGGCTACCTCAGTAGCATACCCGAGAATCTCAGAGCTCTCCCACGAATTCTTGTGCTAAATGAGGTCGTTGAAAGGGTATTTATACCCATTTTCATGAATTTTTGAGGCCGACTTAAAACAAAATATTGTGGAGCCGAGCTGAGATATAAAAAATATTTTATTACTTGTTCTGAGCCGACTTCTAATTTTTTATTGGGCCGACATAAAAATATTATGGATCCGACCTGAGAATGTTTTACAATAATTTAAAACAGCTTTGAGTAGGCATACATGATCCCTTTTGTTTGGGGGTTCTTTCACCATTGTTGCATACTTGCATGAAGTGCCATATCCAATGTTCAAAGAATCGGAGATACCTTCTCTTTAGTACCAAACGATATGATCAGTGTTTGGTGAAAAATATCACCTCCTGAGTACTCTTAAAAATATCCCTCCTTTCTGACCCATTCCAATGCCAGCAAGATTATCATCAAGAATAGTATTGGTGCCTGGTTGCCACTTGAACTGCTTAAGAAAAGTAAACAAGAAAGTTAATGAAGAAGTAGTCTTGGCATCTTAAATGTTATTGCAGGAGACAACTCACAGCCTCTGAAAATCCTTCAAAAACTTCTTCACCAAATCTCCATGCAAGACCATCAAGGCTCATCATGCCAACTAACCATATCAATTTCCAGTAGTGGGCTCCATGACCTTTGCAAGGTCAGTCTTCATCAAGGGTTCCAAGACTTCATGGACTTCTCCATTGTCTACCAGGGCTTCAAGACAATATTTAGGGTCTTCAGCATCATCAGCAGGACTTCTTCAACATCTTCAGCAAGGTGGTGGCATCAATGATAATTTCATCAACAGTCCATATTATTTCTGAAGCAATATATTTCAAGATGTGAACCTCTACAATAACCACATGTGGATATCTCTCTTTTTTTCTTCCTCCTCCTGGATCTCGAACTTCCATCAGTAGAACTGGAGCTTTTTGTACTTGAATGCTTCTTCTCTTTCTCTCTTTGATTCAAATATTTCTTCTTTCCTTTGGCTTGATTTGATATACTGGAAGAAATGGATTGATATTTGGTGGACTTGATGGTACCAATTTGTACTAGTTTGACCTTCTCCCGAGTCAAAGAATCCATGAAGTCTGCTAGCACATGCATACTCCAATTTCTAGTTGTAAGCTTGCTTGAGTGGAATGTCGAAACAAACACAAAATACTCAAGCCCTAGCTTAGAAAGGATGGGAAAGATAAGTTGATCATTTTTATTCTCTATTCCACACTGATTTAGTTGAAGCACTAATGCTTTGAAATTGGTAAAGAAGTCTTGGATGGTCTCATAGTGAGTTGGGCTCAGTGAGATTAACTCATTTCTGAGCTGATGGCCTCTCATCTCATCAATCTTCCCAAATAGCAACTCAAGCTTGATCCAAACTTCATTGTGTGTGCCAAGACTGTCTACATGAAAGAGGAGATCCCTTGAAGTACTGATAGAAAGCATACCAAATGCTTCATCAAGTCTATTAAATTACTTATATATCTCCACAACATAGTTGGGATCGGTTTCAGTCCCCATGGTGACTCTATATAGGACTTTCGACCTTAGTTGGATCACCATTTTGGCCTTCCATTCAAAATAGTTGAATGGGGTCAGCAATACTCGAGTCTTCTCCATTCTTCTTGCACACTATGTGACAAAAATGTTGTAGATCATGTCGGAGTTTGTGCAACTTCAGAAACTATTCTTATTTTCCTCCTTTGGGAGTTGAACTTGTTGTAATCATTCATGTAAACCCTAGAAAGAACAATGTAATCCTTGGGCCGAAAATCTAGCAATAAAAGAATAAAATAAAAATTATTATTTCTCCCCCAAGTGAATTCAAACCCAGTTAATTTCTGGGTAGGAAAACATTATAAATAGGAGGTGCCCTTCCTCATTATAACACAACATAAACGCAGCAACATAAGTGAAGTGTACAGTTTCTGGCAGAGTGCAGCTACACAACAGCTCAGAGAAGTTTGCATACACTACAGAAGATTAGAGTACAATGAAGTTTCTGAAGAATTTCCATATTTTTCTTTCCTTTCTTCATTGTACTCTAATCTTAGAATCATTATCTCTTGACGAAGGTTGTTGGGTTTTCTCCCAATTAGGTTCTGAGGTGAAAACCACTAGTGTTATTGTTATGTGCTTTGTCTATCTTCTAGTGATCCTATTGATAAATTCAATTAAGATATACTGCTACAATATTTAAGAAAATATAACATGGTATTCGAGCAGTACTAGAAGAAGCCATTGTCAAAACTCTGTCCGCAACTTGTCGAAACTAGGGTTTCATATTTGAAAGTCTTCACTCAAAATTTTGGCTGAAAAGAGCCTTAGGAATTTCGCTCTAAGGAGGGCTCATATTTTGGTTAAGACAGAATTCAATTCTGAGAATTTTTCAATTTTGAACTAATTCTACTGCTGAAACATAAATTAGGGTTTCCAATTTTGACCTACTTTCTCCACTGTTTTGGCTTGACTCTACCTCTAATCAACTCGCCTATCTAGGGCGCATTTATTTGTGTAGTCATTTTTCCAAAACTACGACTTAGATTTTTGACCTAGCCTCTGCTAGGGTCTCAGATCCAGATCTATAGTGAATATGATCAGCATGAAGGGTGAAGACCATTTGGAAGGGGCTTCCAATTTCATCCCCTTGAAGTCTAGGGTTCTTCTTCTACTACAAGAAAATAACCTATTACAGTTTGTAAAGTCAAAGGTCCCAGAACTAGAAGCTAAAGAAGACAAACCTCGTTGGAGAAAGGATGATGCCAAAGCAAGGAGGATTTTAGTGGACTCAGCTAGAGATCACTTGGTTCCTCAGATCTCAGAAAAAACGACGAGGAGGAGGATGTTAAAAACTCTAAAGAATATATTTGAACACAATAGCATCAATGCGACTCTAACATTGATGAATCAACTATCAAACATGAAGATGAGGATGTATGAGGATATTTCCTCATATTTCATGAGGATCACCGAGCTCCGAGACAAGCTAAAGTCCAATGGTGACAATCTTGAAGAAAGGGATCTTGCCATGACCACCTGAAATGGTCTCCCACTATCTTGGGAGTCTTTCATCCAAACTATAAGTGGTTGAACCAAGTTTCCCAAATTTGATATGCTATGGTTAGATTGCACTCCGGAAGAAACCAAAATTGTAGCACGCCAAAGACTTCATGGTACTCGACATGAGGAAAATCAAGCATTTGTATCTCATACCAAGAAAGGAAAGGGAAGGGGAAGGAAGTTGTATATTCACAAGCATCAAATAAGAGATCAATTCCTCCCCTAGATCAAAAGAAACAAAAAAAGGATCTATCTCAGATCCAATGCTACACTAGTTGCAAGAAATAGGACCATTATGCCAGTAGCTATCGAAGTTCTCATAAAAAGAAGCATGAAGCTTCAACTACTGATGTAGAAGAAGACCCTCCTCACAATGAGACAGAGAAGGATGATCATTTGGAGTTCTTCTTCTAAAAAATGATATGAAGATCCAGATTGTGATGATCATCAAGGAAACATATGAACACCAGTGGACCCTAACAGTGGGAGCCCACCCACAAAACTACAAAATATAATTATTTGATTTTACATGCTCTAGTATATTAGATCTGGTTTCTTTTGAATATATGTTACATAGATCTACATTTCTAAAAATCAGTTAGTTAAATATCCTGCCATGCTGCACAACCCATCTAGGATGAGGACTCCTTTGTAACATACTGGAGTAGTACATGCTCTTGATGATATGCTATAATGGAGACCATAAGAATCCAGATAATGGCCTTACGTGTGTTGTGTCGAAGCATTGACTAAAAGGTTTCCTACGTTATTTTGTGAATACATTGATTATGAAATTTTGTTAACCATCTAATGGGATTTGACTTGTAGGGAATTCCATGATCTACAAGGACAAGTGATCCCATTGATATACGGATGGAATAGAAGCAGAAATCCTCTAGAAACATGTATTATGACTCTCAGACCCAGAATAATCGCATGCAGAGATTTGGTTATTAGAAGTCGAAAGATTCTATGAATGTCGATCTATATGTTGCTTCAACAAGATTTACTCAAACGACTTCTGAGAGACTGAGGGATTTATCCCTTAAAGCCAAGGATTCTAGTGTGACTACATATGATAGAAACCTGACGACATTGATGTCATGACTCGAACAAGACAATTGAAATATCCTTTATGAACCTGGTCGTCACCAGGATGGAAAATTACTTTTTAGTCTACATTCATGTGCCTAAGATAGAACCTTCAGGAAAGAAGGGAACATTCATGGGATATTGCAAGTCTTCAAGGTCTTACAGAATATACAACCCAGGATCGAGGAAAATCGAAGTCAGTCAGGATGTAACCTTTGAAGAAGAAATGGCTATCTGAAAAAGAAGAGGATCATATATGGAGATCGATGACAATGAAGACATGAGATCATCTCCCCTCCAAACATTAAGAGGGAGTCTAAAGAAATGAATAAATTGATCAGTTCCATTGATCCAGTTGAGCCAGATGATGCTCCCACAAGATATGGCAGTAGCCCGGAAAAGACCCATATGGGAACGATAGATTTTGCAGAATACAGAGGAGCATGAAGCTCCGCATGGGGAATATGGGAGCATAGAAAAATACAAGGATAGGTTTGTAGCTAGAGGGTTCTCTCAAAAAGAGGGAGTTGATTATGACGAGACATTTGTTGCTATGACTTGATGTACTTACATCAGATCAATTATTTCTATTTCAGCTGTAGGATGGAATTTGTATCAGATGGATTCCAAGACAACCTTTCTCAATGACATTGTTGATACATTACTTCTTAGGAGTAGACGTATGATAAAGGTAGAAGAATATTTTCCTAGGTCAAGGAAATTACACCATGGATATGTTGAAGAGATTCAGAATGTTGGACTGCAAGTCCATAGTTACTCCAATGTATGCAAATTTGAAGAAGCTGAGAGATTCTTCTTCATATTCAAATTTGATTGATCCCACCATGTATCACCAGTTGATTGGGTCCTTGATGTATCTGATGAACACAAGACCAGATATTTGTTTTACTGTGAATGCTCTCAATCAATTCATGTGCGAATCGAGGAAAATTCACTGGATTGCTGCAAAACATGTGCTTATGATACTTAAATGGAAATGTGGGATATGGTCTAAGATATGATTCAGAATGTGACTTAAAATTGCAAGGGTTTACAGACTTAGATTGGGTCAGATGCACTGCAGATAAGAAGATCACTTCAGGATGTTGTTTCGGTATGGGTTTTACAGTTATCTCCTGGTGCAGTAGGAAGAAGAACTCCGTAGCTCTCAGTACTACAGAGGCCTAGTTTATGGCTCCTAGTTCAAAAACCTGAGAAGAAGTTTGGATTCATAAAATTCTTGCAGGATTGTTTGGACAGATTCCAGAGCCAACCATGATTCACTACGATAACTAGGGTTGTGTGCAGATGTTAGTGAATCCTATATTTCATGATGTTGCTAGGAAAAATGCAAAGATATGGAATGAATCCTTTGATAGAGAGATTTCGTTGTCTCCTATGGTGATGGATCTCCATGGATGTACTTGCACAATCACATCAAACAAGTAGACGAGATCAAAAGAACTGGAATATAATCTACAATTCTATGTAAGTGACTAAGGAATCCAACAATAAAATGCATGATTAAAACATAACATATTTTATGAGAAAGGAACCAAGTTTGCATTAAAAATGAAGAAAACGTCTTACAACCTTCTCCTTAGTGTTGTGATGCTCCTTCACATGCTAATGCCTTGTCCTCAAAAGCTCCAACTTGATGCTTCTATGCTCACCCTAGATTTGGCCAGAACCTCAGTGCAACAACATAACTTTTCTCTCTCTCAACCATGGGGTATGAGCCTAGTTTTATAGGCATTGGGAGGATAGGAATGGTTGAGTAAATGGTGGGTGAGGTGGAAGGGAGATCCCAAAAGGATGGATCTCGAGTCCAAGTGGTACTCAGGAGTAGGGATGAGGGTACCATGAAGTCTTCCTTCGATAAGCTTTGTAGAATCTTCTCTTTTTCACTTTTTACCTCGGGCACTGCTTTTCTTCCATTATGATAGAGCAGTGGTAGGGTAGAAACACTCCTTGAACAAGAGGAAAAAGTAGTGGCATCGCTTACTATCAAGACACAGTAGGCAATTTTGAAGAAGGTAAAGCCTCTTTCCTTAATGGAAAATGCAGTGTTGGACTTTTATATGTAAAATTGAAGTCAGGGCCAGTATTTCACTTCACAACTTGTTATTTGAGGGAAATTTCCGATGTTTGGGACCTCAACACATGATGGTGATGAGATTTATGTGTAACAGAATGCTCCCCCAAAGAATGAGGCTAGATGGATACGATAGGTGAGAGCTTTGAAAGAGAAAGTGATCACTTCGAGGCAAGAATTAGCTTGATCAGAGATCATCATCAACCAGGCATCTGCAATACATCAATACTTTTGACTCTTAACGAAATGTCTCCTCATCATGGTTGCAGACCAATATAAGGCATATCCATGCAAGAGATGAACCAACATGGCTACTAGAATACATCGTAGATCCATGTGATAGAGGACTCAAACATGGACATAGCTACCAGACATACACTGTAGATCTATGTCAAATGAACACAAATTTGAGCACATCCACGACCATACAAATGTGGATCCATGCTAGGACTCATACAAAATACTCCATTGCAACCTAGGGAAAGTAATGGGTGCTTAACAAATACCGAGGATCTTTGTCTCTTTTTCCACAAAGTACGATTCTATCCATGTGATTACAATGCCCTGACGTCGAATATGGTAGAAACCACTTGATTATCGGTCAACGATGAGAACCATTAACAAATGCGAGGGAGATCACCATTGATGTCAATGATTCCCAAGGTACCCTAGTACGATATCCTAAGTGTGAATAGATGATTTGATGTCAAACACTCAGTCAAATCTATCGATCAAAGGTCAATGATGTGAACCTATGTCGAGAGCAAGACAATCCATCATTAATACATACATACCTCAAGGTACTAAACTTTTTTCTAAGAATAATTCCTTGATGATGAGCTGATGTCGACAGGAATAGTCTCATCAAAGGAGGGCCATGATGAATCCCACATCGATGACATGAAACTCGAAACAAATTTCTAGAATGTTGTAGATGATGTAACCATAGTACTGACTCAAAAGGTACTCACACAAAGGATGTTTTGATTACAGAGGTAAACTTTCAACTTCCCTTTGAACATCGGGCGGCAGGAGTGAAGACTTGGCAGCAATGACTAAACCAGGCAAATACTAGGTCATAATGTAGTGACAGACAATGCATTCTTTGAAAGAATCAAAGGAGTGACATGACTCATGAAAGTGGATCGAATTGAAAATAAACTGAATACCCAATTGATTGAATGAGATGCAGACAAGTGCCATGTTCAAAGGTGACTATTAACTACCATTTTATTTGCAAAATGAAATGATTCCCTTCCCTTAATTTCCCCATCATGATCGATGAGTGCCTATTTTCATTTTTACGTGTCTAAAGAGGGTAGCAAAAACTCGGTGTAGCTTATCTGAAGACAAATCCATTCTCATATATTTCACAAACCTGAGAAAGGTGTTAGAATAATCAAACCCATAGTATTACCCACTTAGACATTAATTCATTTATTTTTGTCTTATTTGCCTAGTTCATGAGTCCCACCATGTTCAAGTTGCTAATTGCCTATCCATATAGGTCAAAATTGCTATATTTGACTCATGTAGCGCTTGGGAAAGCCTTAGGAATCAAATCTGCTTTATTCTTGGCCTCCTAGGCACCCTTCTGCTTTTTCTTCTTTGTTGACTTCTTTTTCAGTTTTTAAAGCACATAAGGAAAGCAAGACTAGGTGAGGTGAACCTTTTTTATTACCCTTTCATCCTCCACTCTTTCCTCCATGAAAAAGAATGTATGAGCTTCCATTTCACCCCTCATTAGCTTTCCCATGCGCCCTTTCCAATTCGTGAGCCTCATGACAGATTTGGGATCAGCTTTTTACACCTATGGGGGATTTGCCTATTTTGGGTAAGCCTGCTTTATGCTAGATTTGGATGCTTCCTCATGCATTCAATTTATTCATGTATTCTATTTATTCAGAAGCCTATGATATTACAGGGTTGGCTATTGTACACTAAGCTAATATAATTTTGTGTTACAGCTCCATTTTCAGTCTCCATTGTTGACAATTTGCATGATCAATTGTAATTTGTTGTGAGTGAAATTAATCTATTGCTGGTCAGAATTTCTACATGGTATCAGAGCCATTGTAGGTTGTTACTCTCCTTCAAAAAAAAATTTGCAGGTTCGACATCAAGACTGGGAGCCTTCTACTGGCAGCCGGGACAGATTTTCTAAAGGTATGGATTCACAGAAAACTATCCTCACTCCCTTCAACTTTTTTGAATGGAAAGCAGAGATGGAGATCTTGTTGAGAGCGAAAGGCCTCTACAGGGTGACTATGGCTACAGAAGCAGAGCCCAATGCTGCTGCAGAGAAGATCAAATGGCACAATCGGAGAGATGAGGCCTATGGCCTCCTATGTCTTAGTATTTCCCGAGACCTCCTTTTCCATCTCAATGGATTAACTTCACCGGATCAAGTATGGGAGAAACTTTCTGAACTCTTTGGAAAGACAGATGAGATGATGGGACACCAAATCGAAAATGAACTGATTTCCCTGAGTCCCAGTAATTTTGAATCCCTGCAGCTATATTTCTCCAAGTTCAAAGCACTAGTTTTGCAGCTGAAACAGTGTGGTATTGAAAAGAAAGATGATCAGCTCGTATTGGCCATCCTCTCGAGGCTAGGACCTGACTACTCAGTATTTTTTTCGACCTTCTATGCCACAAAACTCACAGCTCGAACCTGGAAGATGCCCAGCCTTGCAAATTTCATGGAATCTCTCACACAAGAACAAGACAAGCTGGTGATGATGGGCACCATCAAACCATCCAAAGATCAAGCTTTGATTGCTAGAGATTCGAAGGTGGATTCAAAAAGCAAGAAGAAAGCTAAAAAACCACCTGAGAAAGGAAGAGACAAGAAGCAGTCTCCAGAGGATCAACAAGGTCCCAAGAAAAATACCCAAAAGAAGAAAAACAAAGGTGAAATGAACAAGTGCTCATACTATTCGAAGGGTAATCACACTGAAAGCTCTTGTATGAAAAAGCAGATTGATATGCTGACCAATCTCCTAGAGAAGAATGGCATCTCTCTTCCAGAAAGCTCAAAGAAGAGAGAAGGAGGATCAAGTTCTGATGACAAAGAGAGAGTTCATGCTCTAGTTGCTGGCACATCAAGCTCACCCAGTTTTATCATAGATTCTGGAGCTTCAAGACACATGGTTTCGACTAAGGAGGTCTTCTCCTCACTGGATATGTCGAAAGGACCATCTATTGTACTGGGAGATGACTCTCTCACTGAAAGCAAAGGAAAAGGAAGGATAGATCTTGATCATGGTAACTTCAACAATGTGCTGTATGTCCCTGGTCTCGCCTCCAACCTTCTATCAGTGTACCATATGACCCACACTGGGTCTCCTAAGAAAGTCACATTATCACCAGATGAAGTTGAGATCACATAAATCTCAAGTGGAAGAATTATTGCAAAAGGAGTAGCGAATCATGCTCAAAAGGTATACATGTTTTCACACTTCCTGCCTTACTCAAACCCCTCTGCTCTTCTTATCCATGCTAATGAAGCTAGCAAGCTATGGCATGAAAGATTTGGCCATTTAAATTACAAGTATTTATCTGATCTTAGTGAGAAAGATATGGTCATAGGGTTTCCCAAGATAAAATTTTCCAAAGGAGTATGCCAAGGCTGTATCCTAGGAAAACACCTAGAGCATAAATTTGAGAAAGCCAGCCATGAGAGAACCTCTGCAACCCNTCCCGACAGAGAAGAGGAAGGCTTTGCAGCCCCAAAGCCAAGAGTGTATTTTTGTGGGATACTCTGAAGATTCAAAAGGGTACAAGTTGATAAACTTTATC
>LPNX010405790.1:723806-742564 GCA_001517045.1 Pseudotsuga menziesii | reverse complement strand
CAGCAATCTCAAATCACTACTGGGGATTGCTGATCATGCTTTCAAAGCATGAGTGGAGACAAGATTCTACAATTTTGTTTTACAGTCCATGTTTAAGGGAGTATTTTCCAAAGTTGGTTTTGCCTCTTTCCTTGGTTCATATGGACTTTCAGTATGTAAAGGGTGACTAAGCCTTGTTTCTAGGCCCTATATTTTGATTTATTACTCATAAAGTCAGGCTTAAGGGGGGGTGTTAGAATAATCAAACCCATAGTATTACCCACTTAGACATTAATTCATTTATTTTTGTCTTATTTGCCTAGTTCATGAGTCCCACCATGTTCAAGTTGCTAATTGCCTATCCATAGAGGTCAAACTTGCTATCTTTGACTCATGTAGCGCTTGGGAAAGCCTTAGGAATCAAATCTAATTTATTCTTGGCCTCCTAGGCGCCCTTCTGCTTTTTCTGCTTTGTTGACTGCTTTTTCAGTTTTTAAAGCACATAAGGAAAGCAAGACTAGGTGAGGTAAACCTGTTTTATTCCCCTTTCATCCTCCACTCTTTCCTCCATGAAAAAGCATGTATGATCTGCCATTTCACCCCTCATTAGCTTGCCCATGCGCCCTTGCCAATTTGTGAGCCTCATGACAGATTTGGGATCAGCTTTTTACACCTATGGGGGATTTGCCTATTTTGGGTAAGCCTGCTTTATGCTAGATTTGGATGCTTCCTCATGCATTCGATTTCTTCATGTATTCTATTTATTTAGCAGCCTATGATATTACAGGGTTGGCTATTGTACACTGAGTTAATATAATTTTGTGTTACAGCTCCATTTTCAGTCTCCATTGTTGACAATTTGCATGATCAATTGTAATTTGTTGTGAGTGAAATTAATCTATTGCTGGTCAGAATTTCTACAAAAGGAGGGGTTCGTTCCCAAAAGAGGGTCTCTCAATGTTTAGTTTAATGAGTCCATTGAAAGTTAACTTAGTATCGTTCATGTTTAGAGAGTCTGAATGAAAACAGAAGAAGACTCCAAAGGGTCCTTTTTCGTATGATTTAGTGTCCAGGGCCCAAAAAAAATATAAAATAATACCCGAGAGAACCCTTCCAGTCATGATTGGCTAGAATGCTCCTTTTTCGTAACTAGTCAAATTCAAACCGAAAATGGGGTAAACTACCATTGGAAAGACGAATCTTCAAGTAATTTTATGAGCATGAACAAGACAAGTTCGTCTGACAATATTTTCGCATTTAAGGAGTGCAAAAAGAGTTTAAAGAAGATTCCATTAGGGTTTCTTTTCATGATGAACGAGTTTAACGAGCTTGAAAAGAAGCGAAAATGACTTGGAGCTTTGATACTAGGTTTAAGGAGCATGATCAAAGTATCAAAATGAACGCTCAACGACTTTTTCCATTTTACAGAAGTATGAAAACGCCAAAAACAAACTTACCCATAGACAATACTGTTCATTCATGTCCCTGCAAGAACCTTTTAAAGGCCATTAGTTCCCCCAAAATATTTAAAACTGACTTTTATAAACTATAGAAAGGGCATTTTTAATGAAAATAATTTTAAAATATTTAAAATAATATAATAACCCTAAAAATATTTTATAAAATCCAAAGTAAATAGTAAAAACCAATTCATTTACCATTTACCAAGTCTTGGAGAGCCTTTGGGAGAAATTTGTGTGCATATTTTAATTGGATATTGTGGAGCTGTTATCTGTCCATTTTCTGAGCTGACAGTTTTAGATAAGAGGTAGAAGCCTTCTCTTAATTTTTATTGTTGCTATTTTTCATTTCCATGCAATTTTATTTAGTTTTGGGCTTTAGAGCCAAGCATAAAAAGAACATCCTGGGTAACGCTTCTAGCCTTTGCAGGAGGAGTGGTGCTCAATGAGAACTGTGTTTTTTAAGCTTGCATAAGCGGTGGCACCACTCTATCATAAGGGGACAGTAGCGGTGCCAACCATGGTGCATAAAACATGGATTCCCTAGCCAAAATAGAAGCTTTTAAGCATTTTTAAATATTGGATGTGTGTCTAAATGATTCAATGATTGTTTTTCACAGGTCATTTTGATTAAAATGGTGACTTGGAAAGAGAGGAAGCATGAAGACGATGATGCTCATGCTGGGAGAGATGTGGCTTCTATAGCTTCTCTACGAGGCTATCGCCTCTTGAAATTCTTACACACTCCCAATATGATATCACATGTACGATTACTGGAGTACATCTTGCAAATATGGAATTCGGAAAAACAACAATTTGAGGTGGGGCCCCACATTCTCACTCTAGAGGTGGAGTACATTTACTTTTTGACTGGACTATCCAGGCGTGGAGTTCCTATCTCTCTGATTGACTCCCAAGGGGGATACATAACCACTTAGGAAATTATTGTTAGTCATTGCTATCCAGGAACCAAGATGTTGAGTAAGAAGATACCGATAAAGGATGTGATGGAATTACCCCTTCGCACTATTTTATTCACTATGAAGAGGGTTGTTGGGAGGCAAGGGGCTCATCAATAATCCTGGGCACATATGTTGTATTCCATAGAGGCCGTGGCAACCACAGTGTTTAACTGGGACGAGGCATTGTTTCCCATGTTCAAGGATCAATTGGCGAAGTGTCGACAAGGAGAGCTCAAACAGTTTGGGTATGGGACTATCCTGGAATGTTTATTCTTTGATAGGGTACCTCTCCTGAGATCACACATGGTTTTTACCAAGCTTAGAGATTGAGACCCCCACATGCTACGGTGGGTGGAGATCATGTTCCACACTAGAGGTGGTGGAGCCAAGGTCAAATACAGGGCTCCCTTATTCCATTGGTTGAATGAATAGATCATCATGATTGAGGACTATGCTTATGGGGACCAACTTTCAAGGGGATACATACCTACCAATACCAGCTGGTGCTCAGTTGGGTTGATATCGGTAAGAAAAAGCTCAAGATATTGATTATTTTTGTATTTTCAAGTTTTATAATTTTTATAGATGATAACAAGACCTAATGTTTTCATGTAGATGTTGGATATGCATGTCCTGGGGTTCATCCCCAATGGATAGGAGAGAAGGAGCTCACTTTGTACATAGAGACAATGATGAGCTAACTGAGCTGGAGGAGAAACTCAGTCAGTTGACTTTCGACATCCCGGATGTTGCGATAGATGACCTCCCTAAGAGGTATCAGAGACACACGATGGGAGTGTCAGGCTGTTTTGGTCGCTTTCTACGTCGAGTAACAAGGGTCGTTATGTGCTACCACGAGCACCATTAGGCAGTCTACATGATGTATCACTAAAAGATAGCTCGCTTCAATATTTTTTGTATATTTTTGTATACCTAAAAGCCAGAGTGCTTCATATGGGGTATCATGACCAGATTTTGTAAAAGCACTTTATATATATATATATATATATATATATATATATATATATGCTCATTTTCGGTGTTTATATGTGTTTCAAATGGACAAATTATATTTACATGAGTTTTATGTGTCTTCTACGGTTTATTTTACTTTACAATGGACCGTGTTTAATTATTAAAAGTTATGAATGGTTGATATACCAGTCTAGAATGTAGTTTTCTAATGAGTCAGAAATCGTATTATACGACCTAGGGATATGCCTGCAAGTGATGAAATTGAATGACCTCTCTAACAGATGCACTATTCGAAAGAGACGAAGAATTGTGGGGTTCCTGATGGTATAAACATGGTTTAATTGATAAACCAATAGTTGAGAGTCCATAAAAACTACCATATCATGAATGTGCCGAGATGTAGCCTCGGTTAGTAAACCTATCACTGCCTGATACTCTGCGATGTTGTTGGTAGTCAAACCAATACAAAATGCTCCTGAACTGACTAAGTCATGAGCTAGGGAATACAAAACCCAAGTAGCTGAAGCGAGGTTCAAGGTATGAAGTCAAGCACCATGAACAAAACCATAAGAATCCATCCGATCTGCATAACCAAAACATGGTATAAATAATATGGACAACAAAATCAAAACCATATTGAAAATTCCAAAACACACTAAAAAGTTAAATAATATACATATATACAAGGTACCATACAGAAATGACCTAAGCATAGTACCTCTTCAGGTACAACCCATTCTGAGGTTTCCCGAAGGGTCTCCCGTCGTAGTCTACAAGCTCGTAATCCCCTTTCTCTTAGACCTTACTAATGACAAAGGGACCATACCACATAGATTCAAACTTTCCCTTCCCTAGTTTATCATGTCTCTGATCATAAGTCAGAACTAGGTCACCTTCATTGAAAACACAATGTTGAATAGACTTATCATACTGTGCCTTGACACGTTTTTTGTGTGCCTTGTTATCCAAGGCAACATCTCTTCTACTTTCATCAAGGTTGGTCAAGTACAAAAATTTCTCTTCCTCGGTGGAAGTGTTCAGGAGAATTTCTACTGCAAGTTTAAGTGACATGATTCGACACTTGATAGGGAGGAAAAATTCTAGTCCATATGCCAACTGAAACAGTGTGAAACCAGTTGTCGTTTTCACTAAAGTCCTATAAGCCCAAAGTGTGGAGAAGAGAGTCAAGTTCTAGTTGGATTTGTGATCTCCAACCATCCTATGCAACATAGTTTTTGAAACGTTGTTAATGGCCTCTACCTGACCATTAGCCTGCAGGTAATAGAGAGTTGAGTTTTCATGGCGAAAAGTTATCTTAGCACTTAAATTAGACATCATCTGATTTCAGAAATGAGATCCATGGTTAGTGACTATGGCTTGCAGGACTTCAAACCTAGCTATCACATGGTTAAATAAAAAGAGGGCGGTGGTCTTACCATCCTCTACATATGTAGGAATTACCTCAGCCCATTTTTTAAGGTAATAAATGGCTACGATGATGTAACCATTCCCCCAGCTGAGGTAGGCTTACAATGCTTGAAATCAATACCCCACTTGGAAAAAGGGCCAACAACAATGATAGGGTGTAAATGAGCAGTGTGGGTACGTTTTTTAGGATAAAGGTGTTAACAAGGTGGGAATTACTTAACCACTTCATGACAATCTTTAAAGATCAAAGGCCAGAAATTCCCAATGCAAAGTATTTTTGAGGCTGTATCCATCCCAGAAAGATGACTGCCAATTGCTCCAAAGTGGAAATCATTCAGAACCTGTTCAGCTTCTTTGTGTGTAAGGCACTGTCTAAGGATAGAGTCAATACCATGTCGATACAATGTATCATTTAAAATGAGATAATACTTTGCGTGGTGATGGATACGACGACGATCATCATGGGATATGTCGGGCTGAAATATTTGAGTCTGGAGATAGATGATCAAATATCCATACCATGGATCAATTGTGCTTATCAAGAACAAAAAATCATCTGAAAATGAATTGTTGGGCTCAGCTTCCATCAAAGCACAAGGAAGGTCACACATCAGCTCCACGAAAACCAGGGATTTCTTCGAACTAGCCTTGGAGAACTCAAGATCAAATTCTTGTAAGATAACAATCTAATGGGAATACTTTCCCCCTAGTACATGATGAGTCGAAATGTAGTACATGGGTTTTTTATCCGTGAGTACAGTTGTAGTACGAAGTAGAATGTAATGACGAAACTTTTGTACAACAATGACCATAGCCAGAGATAACTTATACACATGTGAGTAATGAGTTTCAGAGTCAATGAGACTCTTACTTAGGTAATATATCACGTGTTCTTGGCCGCTAGGATATTCCTGCACTAGAACCATTCCAATGGTGGCAGTGGAGGCAGCAACATATAACATAAATTCTTTTGAATAATATCGGGGGTGCAACACTGGTGAATGGGTCAGAGAGTGTTTCATATTATCAAAATATTGTTGGGCATAGTCATCCCAGAAGAATGGAGTGTCCTTCTTTAGGAGACACATATAACCATGCATTTTTTCTATGAATTTGCATATGAAATGACGAAGAAAGTTTTCCTTCCCCTGCAAACTTTGGAGCTCGGTGATGTTTGTCGAGGAGGGTAAGGCCAGAATAGTAACAATTTTCAAAGGATCAATCCTGATGCCATGTTTGGAAACCACAAATCCAAGAAGACATCTGGTCTCAACACAAAAGACACATTTGTGGGGGTTAAGCTAGATATTTTAATGACGACATTAAGGAAAATGTCCCTGAGATGCCCTAGATGGTCCTCCCGTTGCTGTGAATGAGCTGGGAGATCGTTAAGGTATGACTCCACGATGTGCTTGATATCGTAAGAAGCATAGGACATGGCACATTGGAATGTAGCTCCGGTGTTTTTCAGACCAAAAGGTAACTTATGATACATGAAGGTTCCCCATGGGAAAATGAATGTCACTTTATTTTGATTGGCAGGAAGAATCTATATCTGATTGTAGCTAGAAAAGCCATCCATAAAAGAAAAGATGATTCTCCTAGCACAGTTATTGATGATATGATAGATGTGTGGAGTAGAGAAATTGTCCTTAGGACAAGCCTTATTTAAGTCTCAAAAATTGATACAAACTATAATAGTGCCCTTCTTCTTAGCCATAGGGACAATATTAGATACCCATTCCGTCAGTGGTATGGGATAAATAAACCCCTCCTTCATAAGTTTCTCCACTTTAACTTTAATAGCCACAGCCTACCAAGGATGTACTTGACGTAATTTTTGTCAGACAGTTTTTTCCATGGTATAGGTTATAATCTCATGTACAACAATGGATAGATCAATCCTAGGAATTTCCTCATACATCTAGGAAATAATATCACGGAAATCCTTGACTAACGCTCTATGAATTTCATCTTCTTATGTCGAACAGTTCTAGCCTACATGAACGCGATCAACAGTTCCAGGCTTGACTAATATAATGTCAATTGGGGTTGTCTTAGTGATGTTGCAAATATTTTCGTCGGAATTTGTGTCATGCAACAATATAGGTGTTTGCGGGTCAATGACAATATCAATACTAATAAGAGATACAAGGTCAAAGTCTATTGAACTGGCATTGGAAAGAAAAAAAGATTGATGATGATCTTCCCATATGGGTTCATTCATACTCATGATCTCTATGATGGATTCATCGGATGGACAATTCTGCGAGAGATAGTCAAGAGTAGGGAAAGAGGGTTCTAGCCTGTAAGCCAGGTGGTAAGGATTCAAAGCCACCAGATGAAGATCATAAGAATGGACATCAGAAGTAGATTGAATAGCATCATAAAGTGTTTCATAAGGGAAAAGAGAGGATGACTCAACAACTACTTTTCCTTTAGGACTGTAGCTAGTCATGGAAATCATGTTCACAGTAGACACTTTCGTACTAGGATGGGTTGAGGGAAACACTCCCATAAGGGTTGAATCCTTCAGCATACCTACCCCAATCGTCTGATAAGGAGGAGGGGACAAACCTAGCATATGGATGTTATTTGCAGTGGGGGTAGTAACATCTGGTGAACAAAAATCAAGTTGATCTATGGTCACAATATTCCCCAAATGAGGGAATTGGAGAGTTCAAAATATTATCTAAGTGACAACGATCATAGCATAGAACCAATTTCTCCCCAATAGAATATTGTAATCTAATGGGGAATCGAACACCTCCACCTGAATGGAAACATTCTTGCCCCCAAGATCGACTGAAAGGGCTGGTAACAGAGCATGAGGATGGAAACCTCATCCATTGAAATATTTTAAGGTTGTAGGTGACTTTTTAAGTTTAGGAGAACCAATGGCCCTCTAGTAGGATACAAACAAAACTGAGGTTAAAGCTCCCTCTTCCAAAATGGTCATGTGGACCTTTCTCCCAAATACTTTGGTCATGATGTGAAATGGAAGTTGGTGGGGTAATATGGATTTGTATTTATCCACATTGAAATGAATTATGATTAGTGTTGTCAGGGTCTAAGGATCCTAAATCATTCAACAATTTTTTGCGATGTGTGGGACAACTTTGGAGCATCTCTAGGGTAGACATCGCACAAGGTGCCTGAGCCAAGTCTTCATCGACGTTGTATAACTTTGCAGCTCAGGAATTGGGATTAAAAATAACCTTCCTAAGGGTATTCTTAGGAGGGTGCAAAATAAATTTGAGATTAGGTTTCTTGATGACAAGAGGGCCATTAGACAAAGATGGAGAAGAACTAACTGGAGGAATTTTCTCAAGAGAAGGATTTTCATCCTTCTTCTCTACAGGTTTGTCGTATGTCTGATTACGAGTAGTCAAACTAATGGTTTTCGAGGACATCATTGTGATTTCTTCTGTAGAATTAGGGGTCCCTTGATTAGACATGTGATCTATCAATTGTTGCTGAGACGGGAAGGGATCGGTAAGCATCGCTGGTGTAGGGTCACTTTTCAAAAATTTACTAATCTCCTCATAACAAGGGCACTCCTTCGTGAAGTGATCACCACCACAAAAAAGGAAAGGCTACTTGGCCTTTATCTTTCCTTTATTACCATTCTATGTGGTCATATCCTTGGGATTCTCTTGTTGGTTTCCAGGTTTTTTATTTTTTCATTTTTATTTCTTCTTGTTACCGTGTGCCTATGTAATTTGGATAGAAATCACCTCAGTGGAAACTGTAGGAGTAGGAGAAGCAGTAGAAGTACTCTGTTTCTTGATAGGATTAGTTGTTGGCAAACGATGGATTGAACTGACAACTTTGATAACATGAGTTTCTACAGGTGGCTTGGTAGGGTCTATGCTGGGACGAGGAGCTTGAGCGATTAGGTCATATAGAGTTTTGTATTGGGAATACACCAGGTCCAGATACTGACCGCGACTAGTAGCCTTCTCTTCAATAACAACACCACCCATAGCCACATCTCAGGAAATGGGAGGCAACAAGGATTTCATGAACCAATCAACTAATAGTTGGTTCAGGATGGGATATTTAATGAGTCATCTCCACCTCTTCCACTCATGAATATGGTCTGATATATGTGTTGAAGTATTTTGATGGAGCGAGGTTAAAAGTTCTGTACCCATTTTATAATGAATGGGTAGTTGAAAGTGTGTGAGAAAAATAGTTGCTAATGAGATAAAGTCCACAAATGAATGCTGTGGAAGTTCAATGTACCACTTTGTGACTATACCTGTCAAAGTTCACTAAAAGAGCCTCAAATGAATAGATTCATCCATGAAGGAGTTGGAAGAACACCATAGATGGAACGTCATGAAATGATTTTTAGGATGATCGCCCTGATTCCCATCAAAATTTGGAATGTCTAATGGTAACTTGATTGGAATAACAGGACACAAAGGGTTATGCTGAATGGGATCATTAACAAACTTGGATAGATCGGGGAAAGTCCAAATTTCCAAGAACGGAAGTTTTCGATTAGGTTCGACATACTTGTAGTATTGATAAGGCATATGCATACCAGTAGGACCATAAGTTGACTAATACACTGGTTGTTGGAATAGTCGATAGGAAAATGATCCTCTTGAAGATTCACCTGAAGGGGATGCACCTTCAGGTGAAGGGCCACCTGGAGGTGGTGGAACTCCAGGTGGTGGTCCCCCAGAAGCTGGACCTCCAGGTGGTGGACCTCATGAAGGTGGGACTTCAGGGTGGTGGTCCTCCTGATGGTGGTCCTCCAAGTGGTGGTCCTCCGTAACATAGACCTCCGCCAGGTGGGCCTCCACTAGGTGGGTCTCCACCAGGTGGTCCTCCAAAGGGTGGGCCACCATAAGGTGGCCTCCAGAACCTCCACCAGTATGAATAGGTATTCCTCCCATTGCTTGCATGTAGGACCAATTAGGTTTCCCCCACGGTGTAAACATGTTTCCAGGTTAAGGGATTCCAGGATACATAGCCCCTATAGATGTAAGTTGATAATTCATATTTACTACAGGTGGTTGGTTTCCTAGGTAAGAGTATCCCCAAGAATTTTGGTTGACTACAGGTTGTACCCTTGAGGGTTGACCTAAACTTGACGGACGCTTTACCATATTGGTGTTGGTGGGAGGAACAACCAATGTTGGTTGTCTGACACTGGGGGTCTGTCTCACACTAGAAGTAACTCCACTAACAACAGACACAACTTGAGCTAGGAGTTTCCCCCTAATGTTGGAAGATACAAATACCACTTGAGATGAGAATTTCCCCCCATCTACAGAGGGTATGGGAGAACTAGGAATAGTCCCAAGATTTGAAATTGTAGGAGTAGGGTTGGAGGTTTGACCCAGATTATGAGTAGTCACACCATGATCTGGTGATACATTAGGAGTAGTCAAAGATGAGGAAAGTGAACTATATCCAGAAGGAAAAGGGTCTGAAAGACGGGGTAAAAGAGAAAACATAGGTTCTTTATGCGGAACAGGTGTAGAGATGATTTTTTAAGGTTATCATGAATGTTTTGTAAACGTTCAAAGGACAGATGGAGCCTTCTGTACATCTCTTCATCTAATGACGAACCTATGGGAGGATTTGCAAAATAAGGTTTGGCAACCCAAAATTCATAAAAGGCTTGACCCATAGAAGTTCTCCAAAAAGGAGAATTAGGGACATATTTTGTCTCAATAGGACTATCAACATGACCTTCCATTGGAAAATGAAAGGCGGTTTCAGTTGTCGAAGGTTGTTCGAACAAGGAATTAGTGTAACTGGTGAATTGTTCTCCAACTGGGCTTCCTTCCACATGGGAGTCAGTTGCAACACCTTGATATGTGGCTTCCATTGGGATATCCCCTGTGACATGAGGAAATTCAGGTGGTAAGAACTCATTTCTTTTGGATTGTCTCAACTGATACTCAACCAGATTATAAGGTCACTGAAACCTCACCTAGGGTTTCAAAACTATAAAAATCACACAAAAATTCTCCTACACAAGCTATAGGCCACAAGAAAACTTAAGTGACAAGAGGGTATGATACAAGCCAGTTCCTCACTATGATTGTCAAGTTTTTTCAACTCACTATATACCACAGGTTCCAACAGTAAAACAAGGCAAGGAGGATCAACCGTTCGTCACCTGAATACCCGACTACATGGACGATACGTGCGTAGTAATCTCCCTGAGTTTTTTTCTTGGTGTATTGCGCAAACAAGACGACCAAAATGGATTTTCTTAGATGGTTAGGGAATCCTAGAAGGGTCTCCTGATATACGCAAGGTACGTGGGAGCTCAAATCTGTAGTAGTGTTGTCTAATGCACAACCGTTGAAGTGCCATTGAAAAGGTTCCTTCGGATATACAATCGAGTACGTGAAGTACCTTTCAATATACCTCAAGGGTATGTGAAATTTTGTTCTATATAGCAACGGTACATGGAAGAACCACACATTTCTCAGTTTGCAGTACAGGAAATAAACGATAGCTCCTACATTTTACGACGTCGAAACATGTCTCTAACCTATCACTTAAGTTATTAATAATTTTAACCTAAAGATACCATTAATTTTAAGTTGAACAGTTAGGTGAATGCATGGAGTGATGATAAAAAAGTAAAACCATGCAATTATGATATGCAAAATTTTCCACTTTACCATTCAAAGTATGCCCTACTTACGGGAAGGAGAGAGCATTTTCTTTTTCAATTTCATCTCAAAACCAAAATTTTCCCAAGTAGTTTCACCAATCAAATATTTCCGAGAATACAAACAAGCAACACACTTCTTAAAACTGATCTTTGAAAGTAAGCAATGAATCCATCTCTTTTCCTAAAAAGAAATACAATGATACTAAAAGGCACACTAAGTACTTTTTCAATTTTCTTCAAAAAATGGAAAGATCTAACTTAAAACTATGATATATTTTTCTTTTGATGAGACAAGAGTGTATGAAAAGAAAGAAGAATATGGATATCTGAAAGCTTATGAGGCTAGTTAGAGGTCCAATAATTCGTCTTTAAGAAAAATTATAATCAAATCTCAACAAAAAAAATTCTTTTTAAAGAAAAAAGAAGTCTTTCGTAAACTAACGAAGAATAAAAAAACAAAAAACCAAAAAGCAAGTCTTCCTTTTCAGTTTATGATTGAGTAAAAATAGATCTAATTGAACTAACTTCCAAACACTCCTTTCGAAAATGAAAAACCAGGCATACAGGAAATCAAAATGATGGGTGTAACCTAGATTTTTTAATCAGAACAAAGTAATCATTTACCACACAGAGACTTTGAATGCAAAAATTCAGATCTCTAAAAGGAAGCCCAAACACACATTAAAAATAGGAATCAATGACAAGCATGTAGACTACTGACCTGGCACCATTTGAGGAGAATTAGTGACAGAGCGATTCTGGCTTGGCACCGCTTCTCGTCCACCATGATAGAGTGGTGGCACTGCTTAATGATTATTGCACACAAGCAGTGGCACCTCTTAATTTCCACTATGCATGTGCAGTGCTTGATGTAAGTGTCAAAGAAACACAATGGCAGAAAAGAGAAAGTAAGTTACTGTAATATTGGCATCAAATCATGAATTTGACAGGAATATGAAGTACAAAAATTAAGAATGACTTAGATCTAAGTAGATATGGTTATACCGAACCAAGACCTCACTAGATAAGCTAGTAGATCTGATTAATGAAAGATTGGAGCTTGGATTTTAGACGAGAGTTTGAAGACCAAGGAAGATAAGATGTGCTGAAAACTCTTCCCCAACTGAGTTTCCAGATTTGTTTCTAGGAAAAATGCACGTCTTGCAGACAAGAGTTGTTCCTCTAGCCCGAATGGTTTATATCTAGAACAAATGGGTTACAATAGAGATGGGATAATTCTCCTAGAAGTTGTAGAGATATGGAATGAATCCTTTGATAGAGTTATGTAGTTGTCTCCTATGGTGATGGATCTCTACGGATGTGCCTGCACAATCACATCAAACAAGCAAACGAGATCAAAGGAACTAGAAAATAATCTACAATTCTATGTCATTGACTAAGTAATCCAACAGTAAAATGCATGATTACAACATAACATATTTTACGAGAAAGGAACAAAATTTGCATTAAAAGTGAAGAAGAAATTTTAAAACATTCTCCTTAGTGTTGTGATACTCCTTCACATGCCAATTCCTTCTCCCCAAAAGCTCCAACTTGCTCCTTCTATGCTTTCCCTAGATTTGGCCAAAACCTTAGTGCAAGAGCATAAATTTTCACTCTGTCAACCATGGGGTATGAGCCTAGTTTTATAGGCCTTGGGAGGATAGGGATGGTTGAGTAAATGGTGGGTGAGGTGGAAGGGAGATCCCAGCCAAAAGGATGGACCTTGAGTCCAAGTGGTCGTCAAGAATAGGGATGAGGGTGCCATGAAGTATTCCTTCGAGAAGCTTCATGGAATCTTCTCTTTTTCACTTTTTACCTCGGGCACCGCTTTTCATCCATTATGACATAGCAGTGGCAGGGTAAAACCGCTCCTTGAAAAAGAGGAAAAGGTGGCGGCACTACTTACTGTCAAGAGACAGCAGGCATTATTGAAGAATGTAACACCTTTTTCCTTAAGTGAAAAGACGTTGCTGGACTTTTATTTGTAAAACTGAAGTCAAGGCCAATATTTCACTTCACAACTTGGGATTTGAGGGAAATAACTGATGTTTGGGACCTCAACACATGATGGTGATGATATTTATGTGTAACACATGACAATTCAAAGCACATAGATGTTCAGTATGACTTCATACATGATATGGTGCAGAAAGGTGCGATCGAGCTACAATATATTCTAATAGATGGCCATAATGCAGATGTTCTCACCGAGCCTCTTTCCATGATTAAGCTTAAATACTTTCACAGAATTCTTGGAGTAGAAGAGAATGTATCCCTCCTTAAGAGGGAGAGATGACTGAGAGACATTTACCATAATTTTTCCCAGGATCTCATCCAGGTAGGGTGGAAATCCCATCGACAAATGAGATAGACAGGTAGTAGATGGTCGGGTTCACACAGGTGCCTCTGCTCGTCTAGGTACTCATCCAGGTATGGAAGAAATCCCATTGGAAGATGAGTTGGATAGGTATAATATGGTCATGTGGTTGCTCAGGTACATATACTCGTTCAAGTTCTCAGCCAGGTATGGGAGTAACCCATCGGCAGATGAGCCGAACAGGTAGTAGATGGTCGTGCACATTTACTCGTTCAGGTTCTCAGCCAGGTATGGGATAAATCCCATTGGAAGCTGAGACAAATAGGTAGTATATGTTCATACATATTTTCTCATCTGGGATCTCTAGCCAAGCATGGAAGTATTCCATCGGCAGTAGAGATGAATAGGTAGCAGGATATTCTCTCTCAGATATCCAGATAGAAAAAATTCATAAAAGACAACCTTCAGTACATTTAGAGATTATGGATATAGTATAGATGTACAGATGAAACCCAGATGATCATGATACTGATCAAGATAGAAGAATACCTTCCTTGTTGAGAGGTAGTGTTGGAGTTTGTGCAACTTCAGATGCTATTCTTATTGTCCTCCTTAGAGAGTTGAACTTGTTGTAATAATTCATCTAAACCCTAGAAAGAAGAATGTAATCCTTGGGGTGAAAATCCAACAATAAAAGAATAAAATAAAAATTATTATTGCTCCCCCAACTGAAGTCAGCCCCAGTTAATTTCTGGGTGGGAAAAAAATATAAATAGGAGGCTCCCCTCCTCTCCCCTCCTCATTGTAACACAACAGTAGCGTAGAAACACAAGTGAAGTGTGGATTTTCTGGAAGAGTGCAGCTACACAACAGCTCAGAGAAGTTTTCACACACTGCAGTAGAATACTTTTTTCAGGGTTTCAACCTTTGGAAATCATTTCCATATTTTTGTTTTCTTTCTTCATTGTACTCTGATCTCATAATCATTCTATCTAGACAAAGGTTGTTGGGTTTTCTCCCAATTATGTTTCCTGGGTGAAAACTAATTGTGTTATTGTTATGTGCTTTGTCTATCTTCTAGTGATCCTATTGATAAAATCAATTAAGATATACTGCTATAATCTTTAAGAAAATCTAACAGATATTGCAATGAAAAACAGTTAAATTTTCTGGAAATATGCTGTAAACAACAACTCAAACATCTCTAGGTTTTTTTGTAGCTTCACAAAGCTCTGATACCATGTGAGAATTGCTTCATAGTGAGATCTAGGAGCTAGAGCAATATTCACAATAACAGTATTTGACAAAATATGCAAGAGAACAATAAAAGAGAATAAAATAACACATATGAATGGTGCCAATAACTGATATTTCTATTAGTGTACATCTTGTATATGTGTATGGTACATATTTATAATACATTGGGGAAAATTCATGAGCCCTTGGAGGCCATTTGAATGCATACAAGTTCCAGGCTAGGATTTGACCCCTAAACACCCCTAGGTTGACCAATGTCCTCCCAAATCTAACCAAACAATCATGAATACATGTGTGAACATGTAAGGAGGAATAAATCAAAGAATACAATGCATGGGTGTACACATGTGTGAGTGGGAGAGTCTCTAGGAGCCAATAAATGACCAAGAAAACCAAAAAACAACCACATTCACACAGTAGCACCCCTAGTCAAAGCAGAAGTGGTTTGTAATCAATGTAGGCACCTGGGATGGCAGGATGATCAAACTAGAGCACCTCAACTATCAAGATGATCAAAGTGGAGCACCTCAATTGTGATTTTTAATGATCTAGAAACACTTATTTGATCAATATTGATCAATATAACCTAAGTAGGATCATACAGCATATTCACAAGGAAAATGAAATTACTCCTATGTGTAGACCATGGTACTAAGGTATATTAATTTCTCTAACATCATTGAAGTTCTTGGTGAAGATGTCTTGAATTTTCTCTTTTGTAGGACAATATTGTAGTGCAATGGTTATGTCATGCACACACTCTCTAATTGCATGTGGATATCAATATGCTTGGTCCTCTGTCTTTGAAATAGATCTATTGAGATCTTGATAGCACTCTAATTTTAAAAAAATGATAGTAGTAATGCTACCAATATCAAACTCATCCAGAATACCCTGCAACCAAACTGCCTGAATGCAATCATTGACTGCTCCTCGATACTCTATCTTTGCAGAACATAAGGAAATGGCTTCCTGCTTTTTAATTGACTAGAAAATAGTCCCATTTCCAAATACTCACACATAATCATAAGTAGACTTCTAATTAATGCTATCACCTTCCCAACCGAATCAGTGAATCCAACCAAGTCAAGATGGGAATATGCAACATAGTGAATGCCAAAATGTCTTGTACCCTGCACATATTGTAGGATCCTCTTGGATTCATTCTAGTGAAGCTCATGAGGATGTTTCCTAGACCTTTACACAACATTCATGACATAATAAATTTCAGGCTGAGAATGTGTCAGATACAAAATACTTTCAATCAGTGGTTGGTAGAGTGTAGAATCCCCAAATGGTGTAGAATCACCATCCTCAAGAATTATTTTTGAGAGGAATGGGAATAGTGTAGCTTTAAATTATTCCATATTGAACTTATTTATAAGTCCCAAAGCATATTTTTATTGGGATATCATGATCCCATCAAAATTTTGAGTGATTTCGATACCAAGAAATTGCTTCAACAAGCCTAAATCACTCATATCAAATGCTTGGTGTAAACTGGTTTTTGTTGTACCAATCGAAGCAAGAATTGTTCCTATAATCAATATGTCATCAACATAAAGTACAATGATCATAAAATTACCTTCATTCTGGTGTACATATACATTCTTACCTAATTTTGATCTTTCAAATTTTTGCGACAAAAGCAAGGAATCCATCTTTGCATACCATGCTCTTGGGGCCTATTTTAAACGATAAAAATATTTCCTTAATATGTAAAAACGATTTGGATATGACATGTAACCTTCAAGATTCTTTGTGTATATCTCTTCCTAAATATCCCCATGAAGAAAGGAACTCTTCACATTCATATGGTGCACCTTTGAGTGCTTGGATGTAGAAATCGCCAAGATTGGCCGAATAGAGTCTATTTTTGCCACTGATGCAAAAGTTTCTGTGTAGTCCACATATTGGAATTGAGATAAAAAAATTTACACAAAAAATTATTTTTATTTTCAGGTTGAACCATCAGCATAAACCTTGCTTCAGTAGACCCATTTGCATTGAACTAGTTTCCTCCCAGTGGAGAGAAATTAGCTCCCAATTTGTACTCTTCATCCAAATCTGTTTTCCATATCGGGTCATGTTGGGCATGGTAGTATGATTTTGGATATGAACCAATAATCATAAAACACTTATTGAAAAATAATGTATCATCATATGAAAGAGACATACCTACTTGGGTTCTTCTTGGATCGTCAGGATTTCCAATGTTGGAACCCCCGGATGTGAGAGTATTTTATGCCCACTTTGGAAACTAATGGGCTCATTTGGATATGAATACAAAACTGATTCTTCATGTTCATTAATATCATACATAACATCAGAAATATCAGAACATAAACTTTCAGTATCATATCATAAATCTTCTTCCGAAAGCAGAAGCAATTTGGCAGTTTCTTCCTCGACTAGTTGTAGATCTAGAAGCAATTATTCAAATCAGACACTTCTCTCGATGAATATTATTTTGGGTATGATATACATGAGTGTGTATCCTTTTTTTATTCATCATATCCAATGAGGATTCACTCAATTATTTTTTGTTCCAAATATTTTATCCTATCAAGCGGAATTCTAGTTCATGCAGTGGTCCCAAAAACCCTGAGATTGGACACAACAGGATTGTGACCAGTGTAGGCTTTGAAAGGAGTTTTACATCTGATGGATGAGTGTGGGTATTTTTTTTGAATGTATGAATCAACATTCATATATTTATCCCAAATATTTCCATCTAAACCTTTCGACTCAATCATGCAAGTACTCATCTCTTTCAATGCTAGGTTTTTCCTCTTCGCTACACCATTTTGTTGAGGTATGTAGGGAACGATGTGTTAGATTTGGATTCCATTTTCCACACAAATTTGTAGCAGATATTTATTGATATATTTTCCACCATTATCATATCTAATATATTTTATTTTTCTCATAGTGGCAGTCTCAACAGAAGCCTTGAAAATCTTGAACCTTTCAAAAACTTTCGATTTGTTCTTGAGAAAGCAGGCCCATGTGATCCTAGAAAAGTCATCAATGAATGTGATAACATAAAATGATACATTAATAAAATTATTTAGTAATGGAACACTCATATAACTTTGAATCAAACCAAAAATACAATAATCTCTGCTATCTTTTCCTCGATCAAATTTGTGCTCAGGATGCTTGCCAAGGATGCAACACTTGCAGATCACTTTTGAGGATTTTATGTTCGAAAGGCCTTCAACCATGGAATTATTTTGTAGAATATAAAAATATTTATAATTAATGTGTCCAAACGTCTCATTCCATATCCAGATAATCTCATTTCCATGAGTAAGAAGGGCTCTTGGATTTGAATATGGCAGAAAGATGGAAAACTCATATGTTTTTGCAACATGATTTTCCTTGCCTACTGCAATGATCTTTCCATTGGTTATTTCATAAAATTAAACATAATCATGGATTAATTCAACATTATTGGGAAAACCAGTATGTGTCATTTGATACAAAAAAAAGAAGGTTTGAAGCTAGAGAAGGGACATATAGAACATTTCAAAAAATTCCATTTTCTAAGTGAATTTTACCCTTGTGGATGGAGATGCAACTTTCAGATTCTAATCATGAGAAATATTCTTTTATTCCAACCATATGATTCGAATCTTCTGATTCTATGAGAAGATATTGTTAGTTTTTCATCACATTTAAGCTAGCATTATGATCTTAGGATCTTTTCACTAAGAAAATAA
>LPNX010405790.1:622841-723537 GCA_001517045.1 Pseudotsuga menziesii | reverse complement strand
CATAGAAGAATACATTCCAAAGTTACATATACATCAACACTCCCTCTTAACTAGGAAGGTATTCTTTCGACACAATTTTCAGCACTGGTCTTCTTCTCTTTATAAACTGGATCATCTCGTCTCAGGTCATCTTCATCTTCAAGTCATCATCAGATATGGATCCTCTCTTGATCTGGATCATCATCGAATATCATCACTAGATCTGGATCATCTCTCGATCTGGATGATCATCACTGGACTGGATCTGGATCATCACTCGATCTGGATCATTACTGCTGGATCATCATTACTGGATCTGGATCAACACTGGTGCTATCTCATGATTCTTCTTGTCATAGGAAGTTCTACAGAGCCAGCCCTTTTTCATGCTGGTTGTAGGCCTAACCTCATGTAGGTCTTCACCCAGCACTTATATCTGACCTGCTCGTCAGAAAGGCACGCCCATGATCATGCAGTAAACTACAATCCCATCAGAAAGGCCCAGCACTCACATTCACTAGCATGATAGGACACACCTACTATCATCTGTGAAATGGCTCAGCACTTACAACCACTAGCATGATAGGACACACCTACTATCATCTGTGGAAAGGTACATCGCTCACATCCACCAGCATGGTAGGACACACCTACTACCATCTGTGGAAAGGCTCAGCACTTACAATCACCAGCATGGTAGGACACACCTACTACCATTTGTGAAAAGGCTCTGCACTTACAATCACCAGCATGGTAGGATACTCCTACTACCATCTGTGAAAAGGCACTGCACTTACAGTCACCACCATGATAGGACACACCTACTATCATCTGTGACAAGGCTCAGCACTTACATCCATCCAGGTGGGAACACATCCTGCTCACAATGATGGAAGGGCATGCACTCATATCAGATCATGAGGGGAACACATCCCAATAATCATATCAAAATGGCCCCCAGTCCTCCTCAACTGAGCTACCTGGTAACTGACCAAGCGTCTCCATTCTCCTAGAGAATGGCAGTTGCCCTTACATCCAACCTGCTCGTCAGAATGCCCAACACTCACATCTGACATGGAAGGAACTTAATCCTTTAGACATGAACATAATGGTTCAACCCTTACATCTAATCAAGTGGGAACACATCCCTCTATCACATCAGAATGGATACTCAGTTCTTACACTGAGTGTTCCTGGTAACTGACCAGGTGCCTCCATTCCTAGAATGGCAATTGCTCTTATATCTATCCTGCTCGACAGAATGGCCAGCACTCATATCTAACATGGAAGGGAGCAACCCTACCGCCATGTCAGAATGGCTCAGCCCTTATATCTGACCTACTCATCAGAATGGCTATGGATCTCAGCACTCATATCTGACATGGAAGGAACCAATCCTCTCACCATGACAGAATGGCTCAGCCCTTACATCTGACCATGGAAAGAACCAATCCTCTCACCATGTCAGAATGGCTATGGGTCTCATCACTTTCTCTGGGAAGAAGCCTCAATCTGGAGAACACCAAGTCTCTCTCTGAAGTACTCGAACTTCAGCCTAGCCAATGGCTTCGTTAATACATCAGCTATATGTTCCTCCATTGCAACATACAGGAGCTTCACTGCTCCTCTCTGCACCATATCCCTGATATAGTGATACTTGATCTCGATATGCTTTGACTTGTCATGAAACAATGGATTCTCTGACAACTTCACGCAACTCTGGTTGTCACAATGTATACAAGTAGCATCTAACTGGAGATCAAATATATCAGACAGTAGCTTCCGCACCCATACTGCCTCAAAACTAGCTGAACAAGCTGCAACATACTCTGCTTCAGCTGTACTCAATGCCACACAGGATTGCTTCCTGCTAAACCAAGAGATCACACCTGATCCCATACTAAAGCAACATCCTGAAGTACTCTTCCTGTCGATGGAATTTCCTGCCCAATCTAAATCAACATAACCTTCCAGGTTAATCTTCTGATTCGCATCATACTTGAGCCCATAATCAACTGTACCTCTGCATGCTTTGCAACCATCAGGTGAACATGTCTCAATGTGTTCACAGCAAAGCAAATATCTAGTCTCAGGTACATCAAAGACCCAATCATCTGACGATACATCGTAGCATCAACCGTCTCTAATGAAGCATCATTTAACAGCTTCATGTTCGATGCCATAGGTGTGGTCATGTAGTCCATCATCCTGAACCTCTTCAGGATCTCTACTGCATACTTCCCTTGTCCAAGCAATATTCCATCTGCACTTTTCCACACCTCCATACCTAGAACAATAGTGCATCGACACATAACAGGAACATCACTGTTCTTCTGCCTTCAACCTTGAAGCAAAGGTTGGAATCCACTTTACTCTCAGTAAAGCCTAGAGTCATCAGTAATCTGCCCATCCTCTCATACCATGTTGAACCTCAAGATATTCTGTAGTCACTCCCTCTAAAGCGAAGTATCATACTCCCTCTGTCTTCTGTGCTCTATGCACTGAAAACACTCTGTACCGGAGTGACAAGTAGCTTCCTATGCTACTAATATTCTATGTGACCATCTAGTGTATAGACTTGCATCTTCAACCTTGTAGCAAAGGTTAATATCTTCATCAGGCTCATCATGTATGTGTTTAAGCTGCAAATGTCTCTTCGTAGTCTAGGCCTTCCTTTCGTGAGAAGCCTCATGCTATGAATCTTGCTTTGTATCCCACGATGTTTCCATCTACTGCATGATGGAACTATGAACTTCTCTTCAGGTCTCGATAATACGCCCTGACATCATTCTTCTTGAACTGGTCTTCCATTTCTTCTTATTTACTTCTTCATGGCTGGAAGGTTCTGCATCAATGATTTCACTGCATTCATCATATTAATCTTTGTCTTGAAATTTTGTCACTTGTTCTTCGGAACAAGTCTTCATTCTTCTTTGCTTGTAGGCGATTATGTATGCGGTCTTTCCTACAAGTCAAATGCAATTGTATGGTTAGAACATTTCATAAGGAATATTTATACTGGCAATTTCTTATGCATAAATATATGATCATGCAACTACTTTAGCCAATACGACATTCATCCATATCTTGCTGAAACTTTCTAGATGCCTTCCATCTCTACTAGGACAACATTGAGATTGTGCACTAATCCAATATGTCAGCAAAGAGGTTTCATTCTAGATAAGTAGCAATGGAGAATTTGTATAGAACCATGAGCTACTTACCCATCACATGCATATTAGTAGTATACTATCATTAATGCAAACATCCTATCATGCATAATACAATAACTGAATATAAAAAAATGCATAACAAAACAATATCATGAAATGACAATTGAATACTTATCTTTATTTGTTTCGTGGGTATACTCCTTCTTGAGTCTTCAGCTTCATCGTCTTCTTCATTCATGATAGCATCATTTCTTATCCAAATGCTATGGTGGATAAGAAGTTCTTCAAGAGTTGAGATCTTCATATTCCTCATTGCTTGAGGTATCTTCTTTGGATGGTGAGAGCTTGATCTTCAATTTCTCCCATCTTCTCTTCTCTTCTTATGAGTCAAGCTTCTTCTTCTTCCTAGATTCTGCTGAATGTAATCACTTCTTTCTGGCACACATTCCTCGAATCAATGAATCCTACGATCCTGGGAGGCCATTCAAGGTGGCCATCACCACTTCTGCATTCTTCACTTTTTCTTTTACCGCTTCAAGTTGTTCTTGATTTGAGAGACTTTTATGACTGCATGGTCTTTGCATTCTAGATCTTCACATTCTTCAACTGGATTCTTTAGGTCATATTCTGATTTTTGTTCTTTCCTTCAAATAGCTTGAAATTCTGTTCTTCCATTCTATAACCCCATTCTGTTGTGGATCATAAGGAGTTGACAACTCCCTCTTAATCCCTGCTTCTTTGCATAGCTCTTTGAATTCATTCGAAGTGAATTCTCCACCATTATCTGATCGAATGGTCTTGATCTTCTTTTCAGTATGGTTCTTTATCAAGGCTTTGAATTCCTTGAACTTGCTGAACACTTCATCTTTGTTTTTCATAAAGTAAATCCATGTCCTTCTAGAAAAATCATCAATAAAAGAAACATAGTATGCATACCCGCTTAGTGAGTTTGATGACATTGGACTGCATACATCGGAGTGGATGATTTCTAGAATGCCTTTGGCTTTGCTTTTGCTGCTAGGAAATTTCTTCTTTGTATTCTTCCCTTTCGCACATCCTTTGCAAACTCCATCATGTTTTGTTTGGAATGCAATAGTTAGTGCACATGTGTAGGCCTTCTATGCCAAAGCTCATTTGGCTCTACCGTATCATGGATCAAGGCTTGTTCTGGATGACCCTTCAATTTGTACAAGCCTCCTTCTTGTTCTCCAATCACTACCACATCATCAATTTTCTTTCCTTTTTGCCACATGATGACTTGACCATCGATGAATGCAACCCACATTCCTTTTGCATCCAAAGCTGAAATTGATAGAAGATTCTTCTTAAGTCCTGGAAAAAACAATACTTCTTTCATTGTTAGAGACTTACCCGAGTCTAGCTTGTATGAAGATTCCCCACTACCTTTTATTGGATATTGGTAGTCATTTCCTAGTTTCACCTTGTGAGGTGATTCATGTCTGAAAGTCTTACAAAGGATTCCTTGAATCCCGTCATATGTTTGGAAGCCCCACTGTCTATAAGACAATCATCATTTCCATGAGTAATGTTACCTATGAGAGCTGATATCAGAACATATTCATCCTCACTTGAAGAATCTTCACTTTCATATATGGATCTCTTTCTGGATGGTTCATCATCCTCTACAGCATGAGCATGATGTCTACTTTGGCCTCATCTCCCTCTGAAACTGGAACCTCTATACTCATGTAGGTGTCCAATCCAGTTTCTTCAGAGAGATCAAATACTTCTATGCTTGGAAGTTGTCAACTTCACCAAGCTTATCATCAAGCTATTGTGATAGATCATATTGAAATGAGAACCTCAAATGGAAATATAAAAGATTAGATCTTACCGATTTGAGGTGTCCGTCCTTGTCCCAAAGTTCGTTGATCTAGGGTTTGTCGCAGAAACCCTAATTTTCAAAACTTGGAACTTTCAGATCTGATTGGACAAACAGATAGATCTCTTCAAATGGAGCAGTCCAATGTACTCCTTTTCTGAAAACAGTGGAGGGAAGCTCTCGAAACAGGAAGCCCTAATTTATTGATTTCTTCTACAGAAATTCCTGTTACTGTTTCTATTATATCTCCGAAATTACTGATCCTATATGTCTGAAATTTCTCAATTAGGTAACCTCTCATGTCCCAGATCCAACACCATAGTTTTCATCAAAATTGGTTTCACCATTTGGGATTTATGATCCTTTTCCCAAGGTGACCTGTTACAGGACTGTTCAGAACAGCGAAGTTGTACGGCATGCCACATGTCCCGGGTTCATTTTCGGAGTCTGATATTTGGACCACCAAAATTAATGTCCGTGCCCTTTTTGGAACATCTTCAGGAATTCCATTTGGACCTCTGTAGCTCAAGATATTGCATATCTCCCCAGATGTCCTATTTAGGGATGAATTCTGGAAGAGGCTGGAACCCTAACTTAGAGAGATCATATCTCCTGGAGTACAGCAAATCTAAGTCTGATTGTTGGAAAAAGGATTCATCAGTATTTTATATTTGGCCCCTGCAATTTTTAGCCTCTGAGACTTCTCCAATCTCGGAATATAGCAACTGTACCAAAACTTAGCAGTTTTAGTATTTAGGGTTTCTCCTAGCTCAGGGTCAAACTAGGGTTTGACTTTCCTAGAGTTTCACCCAACCAAATTTCTTGATCCAGGTCTCTAAACTTTGGTTTTGATGAGGAGAATAACCCTATTCTGGTCTCACTTAAAAATTCCTCTTCTGTAGAAAGCCCTAATTTCCACATCAAAACTGAAAATGCTTGAGATTGAATTCCGCATCGACAGAAAGATGCACCCTTCAATGGGGAGTCATATTAGCATACTTTTGCTGAAAATATGTGGAGGAAGATCCACAAAATAGGAAGCCCTAGTTCCTGTAGCTTCACAATGTCTTCTTCTCAGGTTAGCTCTGATACCATGTTAGTTTTTCATCACATTTAAGCTAGCATTATGATCTTAGGATCTTTTCACTGAGAGAATAACAAGCACAGCAATAAAACACAAGCACATCACAAGAAACAAGAGACACAAAGAGTTTTACTCCAGGAAACCATAAAGGAGAAAACCCCACAACTTCCTCTAAGATAGAATCAACACCAAAATAGTAAGAGATCTCCCAAAACAGCAGTAGTCTTATGTCTTCTGTCTAGTCCCAAAATTTCCTTCTCCAGTAGTGTGCCACACTTGGGAGAGCAAGTGATGTATTTCACAAGTGATAAATAGAGAGACTCTCACTCTCTATTTATATTCATCCATTCACTTGAATTGCCTTTTCACACGTAGGCTCAACCTAATAATTACTACTCGAGCCTACACCTTAATTAGTGTATAATAACTCAAGTGCCCCAAAACTGTGGGGACTTACCTAATGACTTGATTACATTATTAATCCTCCCAATCGGAACATCGAGGCATGACCACATGACTCAAATACATAATAGAGACATCCCGGAATAAACATCGGGTTACAATATATAAGATACATAGAAGAATACATTCCGAAGTTACATATACATCAACAGATATTTTGAATTTGAAACACTTTCCATAAGTGCATGACCTCTTTCTAGATGATAATTCCGATCTCCATTGTCCTTCTTCCTTGCGCCATCTAGAAGGGTGATATTGTTTTTCTCCAAAAGAAGCCATCTGATCAATAGTATTCTTCATGCATGAGATTTTAGGATGAAATCCCCTGCCACAGTAAGAACACTTTTTCTTCTCCTTGCCCATTTTATTTTCTTTATTTGAGCCTAAGGGCTCATCTGACTGCTTGTTCTTCTCCTTCTTCTTAGGATGATCAAACTTGGTATTCTTCTTCTTCTTTGGATTTCCTTTAGCATTTGAATTGTAGGGTTCTCTAGAAAGAAAATATTGATCCTTGGAGGATCTCATGGATCTCATATGAACAAGATTTTCATGCTCATTGGTCAAGGACTCAATTAATGCATTCAAGGATGACATATTCCAATTAGGAATGGTTGTTTTTCCCATATGGAAGGTTGAGACAAACACTGAATAATATGCTCCTAGCTTTGAAAGGATTGAAGGAATTAAGTGATCATCTTTCTTCTCTTCAATGCATTGCTTCAATTGAAGCACCAAATGCTTGAATTTGGTGAAAAACTAATTAATGGTCTCAAAATTTCCAGGATTGAGGGAAATTAATTCATTCTCTAATTGATACACCCTCATCTCATCCTGGTTTTTGAAGAGTTACGAAATTTGTTCCCACGTGTTTTTGGGAGTCTTCAATCCACTGAGATGAAAGAGAAGGTCCTTCTAAATACCCAGAAATAGGAAACCATGACCTTCATATAGATTATTCATGTACTTAGACTTCTCTACAACTGCAGTAGGCTCTGGTTCTGTGCACATAGTGACTCTGTAGAGTGCCTTGGAGCACAATATTATCTCAGTATCTTCCTTTCATTGGTGATAATTAAAGGAAGTTAGGAGATTGTTTGAAGAATAGTCCATCTACCAATTATAGCGAATGCAATATGAGGATTTGAGATACCTACAGTAACAAAAAAACAAACAATTTTAGGTTGAACAACCTGCAATTTCGAATACTTGGTTAATCAAGTAAGCTTGGTCAACCGGATGCAAGATTAATCTAGAATTATGTGGAAAACTTTCCACTTCTGGTGTAGTGTTGGAATAATTTTAAGCAATTTTTCTCTATCTTCATCAAAGATCCATGAAAAAATATGTAGAAGAGTTGCATTGTCTTTCTATGGATTTGATACCATATAAAATTCAAGCACAATAGATCTACAAAACTAGACAATTGTTACAACATATGCATGAGAGGATTTTACATCAATAAGTGTCAGAATACTGTGCAAAAGGTTTGCATTAGTAATACATTATAATTAATCTATGAAGATAGTTTACAAATCTCAACAATGGCATGAATATCCAAGAAATTTGAATCCTAGGGAGGTAATTTGAATTAAATGCATGAGAATGGTTTATTAGTCAGTTAACACCACTAATAACATCAGTTAACCACTTAACTGTAACATAATTCAATCTAATAGACTTGGAGGTATTTTAAACTTAGTCTAACTGAGTCTGAACTCAAATGCATGCCAAAAGGTAGGTAGGGGTGCCTTTCTGACTTCAGTTAACTGAGAAGAACTGAACTGAATTCCCAAAATTAGGTTAGGGCACCTTTCTTGTCTCTAGTTAACTGAAATGAGGTGAAATTAGGTCAAATTTGGATGATAGATTCCTTTATGACTCCAGTTAACTAAAAATTAGGTGAAGATACTCCAAGTTGACTAAGTAGAGTGCATTAATCATGCATATAATCCCATATTAGCTCCCCAAATGAAGGAGGAAGCCTAGATAGCTGAAACTGATAAGATGTTGATGATGAAAGCACATGCTTGAGTCAAAATAGTTAGGATAAGTAGTAAATTAGGTTGTTAATCCCAAATAACTGATTTGTAGTTGGAAAATGACTCCAACACATGTGGAGCTTAAGACAATTGATACACAATTTTGTTGTGAAGCTTGTCTATTGGATAATAAATGATCAAATTGTTGATATATTTATGAATCCTTTATCAGAATCTAAGTTTTTCAAAATTCAGGCCATGATTGGGTCTCAAGAAGATGCATTTATATGGAGTGTGCAATAGTAATTTCTCCTTCTAAATCTCCAGAGAGTTGTATTGATGGGAGCATGTTTGAAAAACAAGCCATACTAATGAATCACATAACTAGATCTTCCAGAGACAGGAAATTGATAGCTAATAGTCGATTGAGTGTTCAAATCCTTGGTTGATTGATGGTCCAACTAGACTCTCAACTAGTCAGATCGGTCGAATCATGGAGGAGTTAACTAATCTAATCAACTAGTTGGGTAGTTGGAAAAAAACCATTGACTATGACAATAACATGGTAGAACTTAAGGATTTTTTTATGTGATATGGGCCAATATTGTGGACACATTCTTCCTCATTTCAATGGATTTGGTTACATATTTAAGATATAAAATAATGATCGTATGGGTTTAACAATGATTTTTTATGTATTGTCCTTTGTTCTCAAGTGATGAAATGTTGTCGCGATCCCATGTCTTCTTGGAATAGTTACTCTATGATTTAAGATATTTCTCATGCCCCTATTTTCTCCAACATTATTGACACAAATGACATTTATCGAATTAGCTTAACTTTGGTTTACTATAATTGATTAAGGCTAAATTTATCATCAAAATTATATAGGGAATGAAATAAAAGGAAAAAATATGAATGGAAACTCAAACACAAAAGTTTTGTAGAGAACATAGTAATATAGTGAAATCCAAGTTTTATGAATGATTGAAATAAGAGAAGAGTATAAATTCAAATAAATAGAAACTAGATAGAATGGTGGTGGATTATCTTTGAAGAGAGAGGTGCCAACGATTCTCTTTCACAAGAATATTACTACAAGAGGTTAAAAATGGCCTTTTAACATAAAAATTTAAATCATAAGAGAAAAAAACCCTAAAGGAATTTAGTCCTTGAGGAGACTTGTTGATATGTCAACTTCTCAGGGCCACAACCAGCCCTAATTTTTTGTATGGTAAAAAATACACTATTTAGGGCCTAAAAATGCACAAACATTTAGGACCTAATTTATTTTAGAAAAAAAATGATGAGGGAGAATCATTTGTTGGATATGTTTTATTATTTTCATGTAAATCAAGAGTCGAAGTCAATATTCCACTAGTTAAAAATTCAATTGGAATTGAAGTTGATAGACAATGGAAATCTGATCGACTGGTCAAAGACCATGATTGGTCAATGGGAAGTCAATGAGCATAAAACAAGCATGAATTTGATAAGAATTTGGATGACAAGAATCTCAATTGGTGGTTGACTAAGATTGACTCAGTCAAGTCAAGTGTAATAGAAAAATGGTATTCAATTAGGAATTTATGGATAGCCATTAACATAGCAATTAGTTGCTACTAACTCAAGTAGCACTAGTTATTGTATCTATTGCATATATATATATATATATATATATATATATATGATGTAATGTAAAAGGATAAATATACTTCTATGAGTTGAGAAGTAGAGATTAGTGAATCCATGACTGAGTTATTGTGATATATTAAATCATTTTTGTAAGCATTGGTTAAGAGTGTTGATAATAGATGAGAGGTAAATCTCAATGGTTTGTTGGTTTTTCCTTGTAAAGGGTTTTCGAGCTTTTTTTGTTTTGTTATGTGACTATGTTTGTGCCATTGTTAAAATATGTTATATCTTACTATTAGAATCATTATGCATAATCATTGTAAAAGGTGTTAGCTGGAATATTTCACCTCCTGCAGACAGTAAGGTGTTCCACTGGTCTGAATGGTTCAGATCCAGAACAAATAGAGGACAGAGGTTGAAGACTCTCCCTAGATGTCATAGATACCTGGAATGTAATGCTTCGATCGTTACCCTATGTACCTGCAATAAGCTTCAACACGCAAACATATCGAAACCACCAGAATATAATCTACTTATCTATGTTAGTGACTAAGGAATCTAACAACATACATGTGAAAGCATACAACAACAATATATGTGGGACAGAAATCAACTTGCATTAAAGGAATATGAAGAATTTTACAACCAAGCCTTAGTGTTGACATGCATCTCCATGAAACCAAGCATTCTCATCCCCATAATCTCTGACTCTAGCTCTCTCTATGCTCTCTAATGATATGGACCAAGTGATCAATCCAATAGCATAACAATACCTTAAGAGTTCTCCCCCTCAACCATGTTCATAAGCTTGTATTTATAAGGCTAGATGGATAGGGATGGTTGAGAGATTAGTGGGTGAGGTGGCCTCTAAGATCCTAAGATGAGGGATCTTGAGCTCAACTAACCCACAACAGTAGGGATAAGGGAGGACACGAGGCTTATCATCTATAAGCCTCGAGAAACTTCTCTTTTTCCCTTTTTACCCAGGGTACCGTGTTTCTCCTTCAATAACAGAGTGGTTTTGGTAATAATCGCTTATGGACCAAGGGCCATAAGCGGTGGCACCGCTTGTGGGAAACAGGGGATGGGCGGTGTGAACAAGGGTACCGCTTCTGGATAACAAGGTAAGCGTGTCGTTACGGATTTGTATGAAAGATTGACATTTAGTATGGGTTTCCACTCCAGAAGCTGGGATTCAGGGTAAGTAGGTATGTCCAATGTCTTATCACATGATGGTGACAGGATTTTGGTATAACAAGATGCCCCCCAAAGCATGAGTCTTAGAGGGATACGATAAACGAGAGCTTTGAGAGAACAAGTCATCGTCATGAGATGAAATTTTCGGCTCGATCGGAGTAAGTTGTAAAGTAGGAATCTATAGTACATCAGTATGTCGACTCATAGACACAAGTAACCAAACTCACAGCTGCAGACCAATACAAGGCAAATCCATGAGAGGAATAAACAAGCATGGCTACTAGAATACAACGTAGATCCATGTGATAGAGGACTCAAACTTGGACATAGCTACCAAAAATACAACATAGATCTATGTCATATAGATGCAAATTTGAGCATAGCCACGACCATACAAATGTGGATCCATGCTAGATATACAAAACTCCATCACAACCCGGGGAAAAGCAATGAGCGCTTTAAACTAACACCCAGGGTCTTTGTCTTGTCTTCCATAAAGTACGATTCTATCCATGTGATTACAATGATTTGAATTCGAACATGGTAGAAACCACTTGATTACTGACCAATTATGTGAACCGTTAACAAGTGCAAGGGAGATCACCATTAATGTCAATGATTCCCAAGGTACTCTAGTACAATCTACTGAGTGTGAATAGATATCCTGATGTCGAACACCCAGTCAACTATATCGATCAAAGGTCAATGATGTGAACCTATGTCGAGAGCGAGAGAATATTTCATTAAGGCATATAGATCTCAAGGTACTAAATATTTTTTCTAAGACTATTTCTCGGACAATGAGCTAATGTCGACGAGAATAGTCTCGTCGAAGGAGGGCCATGATGAATCCCACATTGACGACACAAAATTCAGAACATAGTTCTAGAATGATGTGAATGTAGTAACCATATGACTGACTCAAAGATACTGACACAAAGACTGTGCAGACTGTAGAGGTAAAAATTCTTCAAATCCGCTTTGAACATCGGGCGGCACGACAAAAATACTTGGCAGCATGACTAAATGGGACAGACACACAATGTGACAGTGGACAATGCATTCTTTTGAAAGAATCAAAGGAGTGACATGACTCATGAAAGTGGATTGTCACGAAGATCAGTTGAATAGCCAATTGAATGACATGATTGTGCAGACAAGTGCCATGTTTAAAGGTAATGACAAACAACTGCCATTATTTGCAAAATGATTCCCTTCCCATTTCCCCCATCATGATTGATGAGTGCCTCTTTTCAATTTTACGAGTTCAAAGAGGGTAACAAACACTCGATATAGCTTGTCAAAAGACAAGTCCATACTCATATTTTTTACGAACCTGAGAGAGGAGGGGTTCATTCCCAAAACGGGTCTTTCAATGTTTAATTTTAAAGAGTCCACCGAAAGAAAACTCGGTATCATTCATGTTTAGAGAGTCCAAATGAATACGGAAGAAAACTCCAAAGGGTCCTTTTTCGTATGATTTAGTCTCTAAGGCCCAAAAAAGTATAAAATCATACCTTAGAGAATTCTTCCAGTCATGATTGGCTGGAGTGTTCCTTTTTCGTAAATAGTCCTATCCGAACCGAAAAAGAGATAACCTACCATCAGACAGATGACTTTTCAAATACTTTTACGAGTATGAAGGAGACAAGTACTCGATAATCTTTTCGTATTTAAGGAGCCTCAAAAGAGTTTAAAGAGGACTCCATGAGGTTTCTTTACACAATGTCACTTTTTATGAGCCCAGAAAGATTTGGAAACGGACTCGAGGATATTTTCATGTTTAAGGAGTCTAAAAAAAGATGTGAAAAGAAGACTCCATGATGCTTCTTTACACAATGTCAAATTTTACGAGCCTGGAAAGATTCAGAAACAGACTTAGAACTTTGATACTAGGTTTAAGGAGCATGATCAAAGTGTCGTAATAAACGCTCATCGACCTTTTCTGTTTTATGAAAGTGTGAAAAATCCATAAACAAACTTTCAAATCTTTTTGCTAGAGTTCTCCTATCTTGCAATAGTCCCAGGAACAAGTGTTAAATGCATTCAAAACTAGCATTAGGGATTACGACAGATAAATTTTAACTAAAACATGATTTTACATCAAAACTATAGCAAGTCAGAACCAAAAATGCCTATATAAATCAAGTAAATAGTAAAAAATCAAATCATTTCACTATTTACCTCTAGCAGAGAGCACTTGGAGCATTTTCTTAGCCAAATCTTCCATAGCTGATACCGGGAGTTTCCACCGTCTGTTTTCAGCATCATCAGTTGCAGGTAATAGATAAAACCCTTATATTTCATTTCATAGCATTTATTTTGAGATTTGGTGGGGTTTTGGGCCAATATGGCAAGGCCCGTACTGTTTTGGAGTATCTTAACTCAGCACGTTTGTACAGTTATGGACCCCAAGCATGGTGTCGCATGAATGGTTACGGGAACACATACTGCAAATGTGGAATCCAGAGCAGCAGTATTTCGAGGTGGGGGCCCATATAATTACAGTGGAGGTAGAGGATATCTAATTCCTAACTGGTCTCTCGAGACGAGGTTCCCCCATCTCACTGACAGGTTCCTATGGAGGGGACATTACTACCAGAGAGCTTATAGATTGACACTGTGCACCAGGGACAGGTACATCGGGGAAGAAGATCCCCATCAAGGCAGTGATGGATAGGGCTCTACAGATTGTTCTGTTTACCATGCAGAGGGTGGCCGGGAGTCAGGGTGTGCACTAAGATTCCAGGGCACACATGCTGTATGCCATAAAGGCCATGCCACCCACGGTGTTCAACTGGGCAGAAGCAATGCTTCCAATCTTCAAAGATCAGCTGACTAAGTGTCAGCAAGGAGAGCTGAAGTAGTTCATATTTGGTTCCATCTTAGCCTGCTTCTTCTTTGAGTGGGTTCCACAGATGAGGCCTCAGGTGACCTTCTGGAGTCTGAGAGCATGGACCCTCGTATGCTGAGGTGGGTCCAAGTCATGGCTCACACAGGAGTGGATAGGGAAAGGGTGAAGTTTGGTGATCCATTCTTTAGATGGCTCTGAGATCAGATCCTCATGGTTGAGGACTATTCTTACGCAGGCACAGACTTCACTGAAGATCCTAACCTACCACTCCCACCTAGCAGCCAGTGTGGCGATATCAGTAAGAAGCAAGAAACCCTAAAATGGATGAAACATTTTTATGTTTTTTACATTTTATATTTTTTATGTTAAGTGACAAGACCTATATATTCTCATGCAGATGTTGGAGCAGCGAGACTAGGAGGAGCATCCCCGTTGGATAGGCGAGTTGGAGCCTACTTTGTACCACAAGGTGATGATATCACCTGGGAGCTGGAGGAGAACCTAGAGAGGTTAACTCTGGATATCCTAGATGCTGACATAGATGACCTCCCGATGAGATATCAGAGATCTACAGCGGGAGTACCAGTCCAATTCAGTAGGCTGCTACGTAGGGTAGCTTGAGTAGTAATGTGCTATCACGAGCACCACTAGTGTATGAGATATGTACTGAAAGATGATAGCTTCAGGATTTTGTATGATGATTTTTCCTGAAATCCTATGTGTTTCAAAGGAGGTCTCGGGACATATTTTTGTAAACTTTTTCGTATGTATATATATACAGACTTTTACATGGTGTTTATATGTTTCAAATGGTAAATGTTTTTTCTATGAGTTTTACGTGTCTCTAAATGTTTATTTAAAATGAACCATGTGTGATTTACCATCATGAATGGGAAATATGCCAGTCTAGGATGTAGTTAGCCAATGAGTCAGCGACTACATTATGTTCCCTAGGGATATTCCTATAAGTAATAGTTTCGAATGATCTTTCTAACAAAAGCACTCTCCGGAAGAGGCGAAGGAGTATCGGGTTCCTAATGGTGTAGACATGGTTCAAATGGTGAACCACAAGCTGTGATTCCATCAAGACTACTAGATCATGAACATCCTGGGGGACAGCTTCAGTCAGAAGACCGATGACTGCTTCATACTTGGCGATGTTATTAGTAGCGGGACCTATACAAACCGCTCCTGAACTGACCAAATCTTCAGCTTGGGAATAGAGGACCCAAGCAGCCAAGGTGAGATTCAAGGTGTGGAGGTAAGAACCATCGGTGAAGTTGTAGAAATCCATCTACATGACCAAAACATGGTATAAATAGATGTGGACACCAAAACTCAAAACCATCTTGAAAATACTAGAAGCACACTAAAAGTCAATCAATATACATATATACAAGATACTATCCAAGAAAACCTAGGCATAATACCTTTTCAGGTACAACCCATTGCGAGGTTGTCCCAAAGGGATTCCATTGTAATCAATGAGCTCGTAAGCTCCTTTCTCTAACACCTTAGAAATAACGAAAGGTCCGTACCACATGGACTCGAACTTACCCTTCCCTAGTTTGGCATATCTCTGGTCATAGGTCAAGACTAGGCCACCCTCGTTTAAGACACGAGGTTGGACGTATTTATCATACTGTGCCTTGACACATTTCTTATGTGCCTCATTAGCCAAGGCAGCATCTTTGCGAGTCTTGTCAAGGTTACTTAATTACAAAAATATTTCTTCCTCTGTGGAAGTGTCTGGGAGAAGTTTGACAGCAAGTTGTAAAGATGGAATCTGACATTGGATCGGTAAGACGAATTCAAGTCCATAGACAAGCTGAAATGGTGTGAAACCAGTAGTTGTTTTCACATAAGTTCGATAAGCCCAAAGAGCAGAGAAAAGAACATGGTGCCAGTTGGATTTATGGTCTCCAACCATCTGATGAAGCATAGTTTTTAAAACTTTGTTAATGGCCTCTACCTAACCATTAGCTTGTGGATAATACGGCGTAGAGTTTTCATGGCGAATCCCTAGCTTGGCACTCATTTCCTCCATCATCTGATTATGGAAATGGGATCCGTGATCAGTAACGATGGACTGCAAAACTCCAAATATGGCTATGATATGATTAAACAAGAAGAGAGCGGCAGTCTTACCATCTTCTACATATGTAGGCATGGCCTCAGCCCATTTAGTGAAATAATCAATGGCTACGATGATGTAACCATGCCCCCCAGCTGAGGTAGGCTTACAATGCATGAAGTCAGTCCCCCATTTGGTGAATGGTCCAACGACAATGACGGGGTGGAGTAGAGTGGGATGGGTGCGCTTTTTAGGATAGAAGTGTTGACAAGGTGGGAATTTCTTAACAGCCTCATGAAAATATTTGAAGATAGAAGGCAAAAAATAGCCAACGTGAAGGATTTTCTCGGTTGTAGCCATCCCAGATAAATGACCGCCACATGCTCCAGAGTGGAAATCATTCAACACATGTTCAGCCTCCTCACGAGTGAGGCATCGCCGGAGAATAGAGTCAATCCCATGTCTATACAAAGTATCATTCAGGATGAGATAGTATTTCGCATGGTGAGGGATACAGCAGCAATCATCGCGAGATAAATGTAGTTGAAAATGCTGTGTCTGGAGATATATCACCAAATCTCCATACCAAGGATCGGTAGTGCTTATCAAGAACAGGAATTCATTCAGAAATGAATCACTGGGCTCAAATTCCATCGAAGCATAGGGAAGATCACACATAAGCTCTGTAAAGACCAAGGATTTATTTGATGTAGCCTTGGCAAACTCCAGATCGAACTCCTGAAGGATAACAATCCAATGAGAGTACTTTCCCTCGAGCACTTGACGAGTCAATATGTAGTACATCGGGTTCTAGTCTGCTAATACGGTGGTAGTGCAGAGCAGAATGTAATGACAAAACTTTTGTACAGCAACGACCATGGCTAATGCTAACTTTTCCACATGTGAATAACGAGTTTCAGAATCCAGGAGATTCTTACTGGCATAATAAATCACGTGCTCCTGACCATGGAGATTGTCCTGCGCTAAGACCATAGTGATGGTAGTAGGAGAGGCAGCAATATACAAGAGAAAGTCCTTTGAATAATCAGGGGGTGTATCATGGGTGAATGAGTCAGAGTGTGCTTAAGATTATCAAAGGTGCGTTGGGCCTGGTCATACCAGAAGAATGGGGTGTTTTTCTTAAGGAGACACATAAAACCATGTGTTTTCTCTACAAAATTGCACACAAAATGGCAGAGAAAGTTTTCCTTCCCTTGCAAACTTTGGAGTTTAAGGAGATTAGCTGGGGCTGGTAGATAAAAAATGGAGGCAATTTTTAAAGGATCTATCTAGATGCCATCTTTGGATACCACAAATCCTAGCAGGCGTCTCATCTCAATGCAAAAAACACATTTATGGGGATTGAGCCATATATTATAATGACAAAATCTTAGGAATATCTCTCTAAGATGACCAAGGTGGTCCTCCCGTCGCTGTGAATGAGCAGGGAGGTCATCAAGATATGGTTCAACAATGTGTTTGACATCGTGAAATGCATAGGACATCGCACGCTAGAACGTAGCTCCAGTATTTTTCAAGCCAAACGGTAACTTCTTATATGCAAAGGTTCCCCAGGGGAAAATGAATGCCATCTTATGCTGATCGAAGGGTAATATCTCAATCTGATTATAGCCGAAGAAGCCATCCATAAATGAAAAGATGACACTTCCATCATAGTTGTCGATAATCTGATCGATGTGCGGGGTAGGAAAGTTGTCCTTGGGACAAGATTTATTGAGATCCCTAAAGTCGATACAGAATCTAATGGTGCCCTGCTTTTTATTGATAGAGACAATGTTCGATACCCATTCTGTTAGGGGTACAGGATAAATAAAACCAGCTTTCAGAAGCTTCTCAATTTCAACCTTTATAGCTGCGGCCTTCTGAGGATGGACTTGCCTAAGTTTTTGCCTAACAGGTTTGGCCAAGGGATAGGTTTTAATCTCGTGGACCACTATGGATGTGTCAATATGCGACATCTCTTCATAGGACCAGGCAAAAATATCATGGACTTCTTTAAAAAGTGCCTTATAGGCTTCAGATTAATCTACGGAGCAGTTCTACCCAACATGAACATGCTCGATGGTATCATCCTTGGCTAATATGTCAATCAGGTTCGTCGGTGTAATGTTGCAAAGGTTTCCTTCATAATCTGTATTTTGCAACAATATAGGACTTTGGGGTACATTGACAATATCAGTAGGAAACAAGGATGCAAAATCATGGTTAACTGAACTGGTGTTGGGGAGGAACATGGATCTATGATGGTGATCCTCCCAAATGAACTCATCCATGCTCATGATCTCAATAATGGACTCATTAGAAGGAAAAGTCTTAGAGAGATAATCTAGAGTGGGAAGAGAAGGTTCTAACCAATACGGTAAATGGTAGGGATCCGAAGCCACTAGATGAAGGTCATCAGTCTGATCATCGGAAGAGGTTTGAATGGTGTCATACATATCTTTGTGAGGACCTAACGAGGTAGACTCAACAACATGTTTGCCCCCAGCCTCACAATCAAATGAGGCGATCATATGGACTGACGCAGAATCCGTGCTAGGAGGAGTGGATGGAAAAAATCCCATGAGGGATGAATCCTTCAACATGCCTGCCCCAATCAACTAGTAAGGAGGATGGGATTGGCCTAACATGGGGATGTTATTAGCTGTGGAGGTAGTAACATCCAGCGTATAGAAATCAAGCTGCTCAATAGTAACAATTCTCCCTAGATGTGGAAATTGGACGGTTCAGAATACTGTTAAAGCAACATTAGTCATAGCATAGAACCAATTTCATCCTAGAAAGAGATTGTAATATAAACGGGCATCTACCACTTCTACTTGGATGGAAATGGTTTTTTCCCCCAGCTCGACCGTGAGGGCTGATATGAGACCATGGGGTTGGAAACCCCATTTGTCAAAAGCCTTAAGGGTCGTAGGTGATGTCACAAGCTCAGGAAAGCCAAGGGATTTCCAACAAGAAAGAGAAAAAACAGAAGTCGAAGCTCCTTCATCTAGGATTGTTCGAAAAAATTTCTTTCCAACCACTTTTGTAATGACTTAAAAAGCAAGTTTATGTGGTAACCTAGGTTTATAGTTCTTAGCATTGAAATGAATCAAGTTGGTGTTATCTAGGTCTAAATATCCTAATGCAGTCAACAGGTTTTTGCACTATGTAGGGAAACTTTAGAGCACTTCTAGGGTAGACATTACACAAGGTTCCTGAGCAATATCTTCAACCACATTATAAAATTGAGCAACTTAGGCATTGGGATTAAATACTGCCTTTCAAAGAGTACTCTTAGGTGGGCACAAAATCATGTCGAGAGCAGGTTTCTCGATAGACAAGGGGACAGTAGACGAGGACTCAAGAGAACTAGTAGGAGGGGATTTCCCTGAAGGCGAATGATCTTCATTTTTATTCGTAGGTTTATCATAATTCTGACTTCGAGTTTGCAGATGGATGGTATCTGAGGACATCATATGAATTTCTTCTGACGAACTAGAATTACCTTAATTAGACATGTGGTCTATCAGCTGTTGTTGAGAGGGAAAAGGATCTGTAAGTACCACAAGTGTGGGATTGGACTTCAAATACTGGGAGATTTCATCTCGACGAGGACACTCCTTTGAAAAATGGTCACCACCGTAGAGTAGACAGGGATATTTTGATTTTCTTTTCCCTTTGTTGTTATCACCATTGGTTGGTTGTGGAGTCTCCGACTGGTTTCCATGTTTTTTATTTCGATTTCTACCTTTCTTTTTATTACCTGAGGTTTGAGTACTTTGAATAGAATTAACCTCAGTGGAAACCTTAGGAGTTGAAGGAGTAGGTGGGGAAGTTTGGGTTTTCTTGCCATGTTTTGCTGCGGATGGGGACTGGACTAAACCAACAATCCCATCAACAGGTACTTCTACTGGTGGCTTGGTAGGATCAATGCTGGGGCAAGGAGCTTGAGGAATCAGGTCATAAAGAGTTCCCAACTGGGAATAAACCAAGTCTGGGTACTGAGCCTGACTAATAGCCTGCTCTTCGGTGACGGCACCACCCAAAGCCAAATCTCGGGCAATAGGAGGCAACAAGGATTTGGTGTACCAATCAGCTAGTAACTGATTCTAAATAGGGGCCTTAATAAGCCTTCTCCACTCATGAATATGATCAGATATGTGGGTGTAGGTGTTCTGTTGCAGAGAGGTTAAAAGATCAGTACCCATTTCATAATGAATAGGGAGATGAAAGTGTGTAAGAAACACGGTTGCCAACGAGCCAAAATACACAAATGAATGTTGTGGGAGTTCAATGTACCACTTCGCGGCCGTACCGGTCAAAGTTCGCTAAAAGAGTCGCAATTGAACAGAGTCATCCATGAGGGAGTTGGAAGAACACCATAAATGGAATGTCATAACATGGTTCTTCAGATCGTCTCCCTGCTTCCCATTGAATTTCAGAATATCCGATGGTAACTTTATCGGAATGGGTGGCCATGAGGGATTGTGTCGAATGGGGTCATTAATCAACTTGGACAAATCAGGTAAGTCTAAAGTTGCTAGGAAAGGTAACTATCGGTTGGGATGTACATACTAGTAATATTGATATGGCATATAATTACCAATAGGACCATAAGTAGACTGATAAATAGGTTGCTGTGACGAAGAACTACTAGAAGATCCGCCCCCAGGGGGTTGATTTCTAGGATTAGGACTACTAGGACCACTAGGCACTTTAGGAGGAGGACCTCCAGGGCCATTGGGACCACCAGGACCACCAGGAGCCGGACCACGAAACCCTCCAGGGCCACTAGGGGGAGGTAAACCTTCAGAGCTGCCAGAACCACTAGGAGGAGGGCCAGAAGGAGGAAATCCACCAGGTCCCCCAGGACCACTAGGGCCACCAGGACGATAAGGGGGAAAGTTTCCAGATCCTCCAGGGCCATTAGGCCCCCTAGGGGGAGGACATCCATAAGGAGGTCCTCCACCACCTCCCATAGTATGTATAGGTATCCCCCCCATAGCTGGCATGTAAGACCAGTTGGGTTGCCCCCATGGCATAAAAGTGTTACTAGGGTATGGAATTCCAGCATAAGGCATTCCTGTAGGATTGGGTGGATGATTACCTACATGTATTTGATAACCATAACCTCTAGAAGATTGAATGGTTACAAGTTGAGCCCTGAAGGGTTGACCTGAACTAGATGGGGGATTAACCACATTAGTATGGGTGGGAGGGACATAAACTGTAGATGGTTCTATGTTAGAGGTCTGTCCTTGACTAGGAACAATTTCAGTGTCAGATAACCTAGGTCATGTCAGGGGTTGCCCCCCGACACTAGAAGGTGTAGACGAAACATGAATTGAATATTGAATCTCAGGTGGAGAAGACCTGGGAAGATTAGGCATAGACATAACATGAGAGGTGATGGGGTGGTAATATGACCTGGGTTGTGGTTTGTTATTGGACGATCTATAATCGGTTCAATGGGTCTCATAGAATTGGCTAGTGAACGATATCCCACAAGAAGAGATGTGGAATGTGCTGGTGTCGACCCTAATAGGTCATCGATATGCTTATCAATATCATGTGCACGGAGAATGGCAGCACGGTATTTCTTGCGTTCTTCTTCATATTCAGAATAGTTTACATGGGTGCCAAATGAGGCAAGGGCCTGTCCTATGGGTGTCTCCCAAATGGAGCAATGGGACCAAAATCCAAATGGGTTGTATCGTTAACATGACCTTCTATGGGAGAATGGAATGATGTATTTCCCCGAGAAGGTTGTTGGACCAAGGGAGGCGAGTGTGAAGAATATGGTATTCCACTTTCCGCAACCACATTGTCTCCCACTTGGGAGGTGGTAGTAGCTCCTTGGTTGATAGCTTCCATGGGATTTTCTCCTGAACCAGGAATAAAATCAGGTGGCAAGCCCCGTACTCTTATGGACTATCTTAACTCATCCAGTTTGTATAGTTCCTAACTAACCTAGGGTCTGACAATCTAGAAAACACACCAAAAATAATTTCCCTACATAAGCTATAGGTCAAAACAAGCACACTTAAAATGATAGGAGGAGTTCAAAAGTCATGTCTCTCACTAGGATTGTTAAGAAGGCACCACTCGCGATATACCTCGAGGGTACGTGCGTAGTAATCTCCCTGAATGTTTTTTTTTGGTGTATGGATCCAAACAAGACGGCCAAAGGGATTTTCTTAGATGGATAAGGTACCCTAGTGGGGTCTCCCAATATACTCAAGGTACGTGGGAGCTCGAATCAGTGGTAGTGCTATCTAATGCATAACCGTACACAAAGGACCTTTCGATATACAATCGAGTACGTGAAGTACCTTTCTATATACCTCAAGGGTACGTGAAAGGCTATTCGATATACCGATGGTATGTGGAAGAACCACGCAAGTCCCGGAATGTAATGTTGACAAATAACGACAGCTCCTACGCTTAACAATGCCCGAACACATCTCTAACCTATCACTCAAGTTACTATGTAAATTTTAACATACAACTACTGTTAATTTTAACTTGTACGGTTAGGTAAATGCATGATGTTTTGACAAAAAAGTAAAACCATGCAATATGCTAGTGCAAAATGTTCACTTTACCATTCAGTATGCCTACTTACGGGAGGGAAAGAGAGTGTTTTCCTTTTGTTTCAAAACCAAAAATACTTCCACACAAGAGTCATGAACATCAAATCAAAGACAAGCAATCACTTTTCCAAACTGATTTCTTCTTTCTGAAAGCAAATGAGAAGGGGAAGAATCTATTTTCCTAAAAGAAAAACAAGAAGCACACCTATATGCAAATGCACTCTATTTTTCAATTTTTTTCAAAACATAAGAAAATCTAACTTAAAACTACCATTCTTTTTTATTTTGATCGAGATAGTTCTAGATGTATGAGAGATGAAAGATCACGAAGGTCTTAAAAGCTTGTAAATCCAATCAGAAAACCAATATCCAATGCTCAATGATAATATCCTAGTCTCAGTCAAAAAATTTCTTTTGTAAAGGAAGTAAAAAGAAGTTTACTATGCAAATAAGAAATGAAACCTAGAAACTAATCTAGTGTTCTTATTTTAGTCTATGCAACAGAAACGAAAAGATATTTTAATAACACCCTGAGCTTTTCAGAAAACAAGAAATCCTTTCGCAAACATAACCAACAAGTCATAGAAGCGGATGAACAATCAAAATACCTAATCAAACTTTTGAAATTCCACTCAAATAAATCTTAAACCATAAAATTATCAGACCACACGGATCAAATTCAATAACATGAGTCTGATAAGCAGAACTGAAAGCAACAAAATCCAAATTTTTTCAAAGAAAAATGAGGAAAAAAGGCTTTGGAATGATGCCTACCTGGCATCGCACTTCACAGGTGTTGACAGAGCATTTCCAACACAACATCACTTCTTGCCAGCAGGTTATAGGCAGTGGCACCGCATACTACCCACTTTGTTCAGGCAGTGGCACCGTTTCTTGTACACAGCATAGGCGTGATTCCCTGTAGATGACCAAAACATAAGAAGAGCGATGGATCAAGTAAAAAAGGACTAGATCAGGGAAAATACTATTGATTTGAGTATGGAAATAGAGCATAAAAGACCGAAATGACTCAAATTTGAACATATCTGGAAGTTTCAAACCCAAATGAAGCAAGTCATAAAGTAGATCTGACTGAAAAGAGTTGAAGAAGAAGGATCCTAGATTCAGACAAGAGTTGCAGACTAAGGAAGATTAGAACAACTGATATATCTAATTCCCCCGCAGAGTCACCAGATTTGTTAGCTGGAATATTTCACCTCCTGCAGACAGCAAGGTGTTCCACTGGTCTGAATGGTTTAGATCCAGAACAAATAGAGGATAGAGGTTGAAGACTCTCCCTAGACGCCATAGATACCTGGAATGTAATGCTTCGATCATTACCATGTGTACCTGCAATAATCTTCAACACGCAAACATATCGAAACCTCCAGAATATAATCTACTAATCTATGTTAGTGACTAAGGAATCTAACAACATACATGTGAAAGCATACAACAACAATATATGTGGGATAGAAATCAACTTGCATTAAAGAAATATGAAGAAGTTTACAACCAAGCCTTAGTGTTGACATACATCTCCATGAAACCAAGCATTCTCATCCCCATAAGCTCCGAATCTAGATATCTCTATGCTCTCCAATGATATGGACCAAGTGATCAATCCAACAACATAACAATACCTTAAGAGTTCTCCCCCTCAACCATGGTCATAAGCTTGTATTTATAAGGCTATATGGATAGGGATGGTTGAGAGATTAGTGGGCGAGGTGGCCTCTAAGATCCTAGGATGAGGGATCTCGAGCTCAACTAACCCACAATAGTAGGGATAAGGGAGGACACAACGCTTATCATATAGAAGCCTCGAGAAACTTCTCTTTTTCCCTTTTTACCGAGGGTACCGCATTTATCCTTCAATAATAGACCAGTTCTGGTAATAACCGCTTATGGACCAAGGGAAATAAGTGGTGGCACCACTTGTGGGCAATAGGGGATGGGTGGTGCGAACAAGGGTACCGCTTCTGGACAATAAGGTAAGTGCGGTGCTGGGGATTTGTATGAAATATTGACATTTAGTATGGGTTTCCACTCCAGAAGCTGGGATTCAAGGCAAGTAGGTATGCCAAATGTCTTATCACATGATGGTGACAGGATTTTGGTATAACAAAAGGTATCGAATCTATAATATCACTCCAATTTAGTGGAAGAGGTGGGTGGGAATTGATATCCATGTGGATCGATCTCCCCTCTATAGGAATTAATGGTCATTATGTAAAATATCCTTAACACAAAATAATATAACAGAGCACACATCATGCACAACAAATGTAAATATGGAGCACAACTCTAAAAATAAATAAGAGAAATTATTTAGAAATTAACTCCTTAAGTATTAGGAGAAAATCCTCTAAATGCCCCAATACATTCAGACATCCAATTCAAATGTGATGGGATTCTCTACTCAACTTTATTTTTCCTAATCTATATAATGGTTTGATAAAAAAATTCCCTAAGGCTCAATTATGTTCTAAAAATAATTATACATTTTGATCTTTATTGAGGATATTGTGAAAATGATTAGTTACTTATGAAGGATTTACCTAGATGATTAAATATACACACGGTGTACTTTTATTCTTAGATTATTTTGAGTAGTTATGCATACATTTCAATTATAGAAATAATATGTCTTAATGACTCAAATTTCAAGGAATCAGATCAAGAGAATATAATATCCTCACTTATGAATGTAGACATCCAAATGCATGATGAGCATTTCTAGGGATCTTGTCCATTTGCCACATCAAGGAGATTACAACACTCAAAGAAGAATTATTTATTTGTCCAAGGAAATTTGAATTGCATGAGGAGGTTGAGGTACCCATGAGACATAATACATTTGTAGGGGGTAACTCCCATCAATCAATGGATTGATTGCAGTATCCATTAGGTGATTTCTTAAAAAATGAATAGGAAGGAAGTTAAAATTTTTGTTCAAGTCTCTTGTTGTAAATAGTTTCGTTTTTTTGTTTTGTTAATCTTGAGAGATTCACTCCATTTCTTTATTTGGGGTTTGGGCCTACTCTGAAGCTATAATGGAGGTTGAATCCCTTCTACAATTAGTTTTGATGGTTGTGGTATTTTGTTTATTTTCAATTTATGTAGTTTTATTCCTGCACTTCCATTTCACTACTTCTTGTTTATTCCTTTAGGTCATATACTATTATTTCTAACGTTTATTTATGTTAGATTCCCCTTGGGGAAGACAATGGCTAAGAAAATTTAATACAATTACACAAAGATGGGACAGAACAAAGACAAATAAATAGCATGAAATCAAAAATTTTCATTAATTAATGTACATGTTTATACAATGAGAATGACCCTTGGGTTCCAAATTCCCAATGTGTCTCTTGGACTCCCAAATACTCTTCATATTCTCTAACCCTAATGGATTAGATTCCCAACGATTCCCCCCTTAATCCGAAGGGGTGTGTATGAGTCCAAGAAAAGAGAGATGAAATCTATAGAAAGATGGTTGCAAAAGGGATAAACATCTCCAACTTGACAATTTGGCAATGCCAAGCAAGTTAGAAGAAGTTGACTTCTCCTTCTAAGTACAATTTCTCTTTGAAGTGGTGGTTTTGGATGAAAATAAATCGAAATGGTAATAGCATAAGTTGACTCCTTCTACTAAGTGGGTGGTTTAAAGCTAACCAAAAAATCTCAATCTCAGTAGCTATAAGATCATGGACCATGAAGGTGGCTTAAGGCTGACCACAATTTATGGAACTTGGATTGAAGGCTGAGAGGTTCCTGAAACATTTTGAAAGGCTAGAAGAAGTTTTTTTTCTTCTACTGATTGAGTTGTTTTAAGGTTGACCACAAACTTTGGAACTTGGATAAAAGGTTCAAAGGTTCCTAGAACATTATGAAAGGTTAGTAGAATCTAGTGTAATATTCTACTAAATGGATAGTCATGGCTCTAGATTTTTGTTTGGATGCAGGTCTGAGTGTATAAGGATGAATGATCTATATTTGATGCAAGATAACTTGTTCCCACTCACTTTTTCTAACTCACTTGTTTTTTACCATTCATCACCCCCCCCCGTAGAAACAAAATGTGAGGAGAAGAAGATATCTGAATAGCTAGATGGGTAAGTTCTCATGAATGAAATCTCTAATATGACATATATATCTTCTTAGCTATTGAAAACCATTGGAAATAATTCATCCACCCATAGAGAATATTCTCTCTTGCATGTTTCTTTAGAATGAATCATTTGTTTGAATAATGGGTGTGATTTCCACAATGCTTGGAAGAATGAAGATGAAAATAATTGTATTTCATGTGGAAAATTCAATCATAGTGTTGACCTGTCAAACGTTGAACTGGAGTGGATTAAGATGAAATCTCATTGAGGAATCCAACACTCTAAAACTATATTGGATTGTTGTAATTGGGAATGTGAACAGTCACTTCCTTCTCAAATCCAAGACTAGTTATGTTCTTGCTATGGCTGATATCTTCCCATGGTCTGATGATGGGATTGGGAACAACTAGAACCTATGTATGCATAAAATCATATTCATTTTCATTTTCTTATGATCATGGGGTGCCACCAATTTTCTTATGTGCTTCTAAAGTGGAGTCATTTTGTGCCGACTATTGGACAAAATCATAAAGATGACTCTTCTTAACATGAACAAGTTCATAATGTGTTTCTTCTCATATGAGCTAAGGCTCAAGATATAGGAACTCAAGAGTGTATTTTGAATCTTGTACACAAACTCAAATACGAGTGAGAGTGGTCTTTCCAACCATGTCAGTGTCATTGACAAAGGAGAGAAGTAGAGTTCTTAGTAACTCTACAACGCCATTTAATCTCACCATTGATAAAATGAAGTTCAAGACTCATTCAAATAATCAAGGTATTCTTGCAATTGCACCCTTTTACAAAATCAATCTTGAAAATTGAAGGGTGTTGTTCCGAGATGAGAATTCACCCGATTATAATGCAACTCAACTTATCTCCAATTTGAACAAGAATTGTTGCAAAAATTACAAAATGATATTTTGCAAGTTATACAGATGTTGCATCAATGAATGGTTTACCTCAAATTTCTTGAGTGACATGATCCATTATGATGTCTAGACCACTAAAACATCTAGGCCTTTGTACAATTTTTTGCTACTAGGAATATTTTAGTAGTACTGAATTCTCAAGCAATAGAACTAGAGGCTACTATTGCAATAGAACTATTTCCACTTAGATCATAGATTAAATCATGTCCTTCAACTTTGGATTCTTGGAAATTGCTCACTTGTTTGTACATAGAGTTTGGTTGTTTTTATATCAATAATTGGTGATGTGATTCTTTGAATTTCCTTGGAATTCACCACTCTCTAGAATCCATTATCCAATTGTTGGCCTTATTTGTAGAGAACGCCCACTATTCTCGAGATATATACAATATCTAATGTGTATAGAGGCACATGAATGAAGCATGAATTCACAATGAAACCAATAGTGATGGAGGAGAATTATGGAGGTATGTGCAACTTCAAAATTCTTTAGATATTCAACAATGTTAATATTGACACCTAACACAACACTAGATTTGTTTACAGGAATTTTGTTTAATTGGAATAACCGGCAGCAATTTCTCTCATGTAACGTATTTTATGAAGTATATAGTGCATGGTTTGGATACATATTGAATGTGTGGTAGGCTAAGTGTAGAATGGACACTCTTGTAATTTCCTTGTTCTTGATGTGTTCTTGATTAATGAGAATCAATATTTTTCCATCATGGATGTTTCCTTATATGGGGTCTTACCACATTAAATATGAGTGTTTATCTCTTCTTTTATCTAGAAAGTGGTATCATAGTGAGGTGAGAGAAGAGGAAGTTGTTGCTGAAGAGAGACACCGATGAAGACGAAGAGAAGAGAAGTGTTGTTGCTAATGCACCAAGGAAAAGAGAAGCACTATTGTTACTGGACAAAGGAGAAGAGGAAGTCGTTGTTGCTGAAGCTCGATCATGGATCCTTGAGAAATAATCCTAGAGAAGAGGAATCCCTTGAGCCACCCATCTCTCAGAGTTGATGCCAAGAAAGAGGGTTTGTTAAATGAACCCATGAAAAGAGAAAATTTATGTCGCTGCCATTATTGGATGTAGAGGAGCCGCTATTGCTGACCATAGAGAATAGGAAAGGAGTGTCTCATCACTGAGTTGGGATGTTGATCATTGTTGTAATTGTTTGACAAGGAGGATGTTGTTGTTTCTAGGCCAATGGATAATTGAGACACCATAGAGAATTGTGGAGAAGAATCAACAGAGGACCCTGGTTCGTGCCATCAGCAAAACCGTGAAGAGAACCAGGGTGCTTTTGGACCATGGTGGAGAGGGTCATGTGAAGAGGAGTATCCTAGACATGGAGAAGCTGTCTATAGAAAGGAGTGAAGGAGACTTCCAGCTCTTAGTGTTGATTCCAAGGAAGGCCTACGCCAGCTGTAGAGAGTATTAGGGAGAAGAGAAAAAAAACTATGTTCACTTGATTAATGAATATTGTCTCCATAAGTGTCTCTAGTAAGAAAAAATAAGGATAAGTTTAGAGAACTCAGAGAGTAGATAAGGTACAACTATTTGTTAAAAAAAAATTTAAAAAAATCACAACAATGTCTAGTACTAAATTTGAAATTGAGAAATTTAGTGGTAAAAATAACTTTGATTTGTGGAAATTAAATATGTAGGAACTGTTAGTATATCAAAGGTTTCTGAACTCCTTAGATGGTAATGGAAATAAACCCCTAACTATGACAAATGATGAATGGGAGAAATTAGGTGCTAGAGCACTTAGCACAACTTGATTATGTCTTGCGAATGATGTATTGTTTAATATTGTTGAAGTAAAGTCAACAACAAGCCTATGGAGAAAGTTAGAAACTTTGTATATGATGAAATATTTGACAAACATAATTTACTTGAAGAGACAATTGTACAGTGTGAAAATGAAAGAAGGCACAAACATAACAGATCATTTGAATGTTTTAATACTCTTATTCTCCAATTGACTAGTATGGATGTTAAAATTGATGATGAAGATAAAGTAGACAATATGTTATGTACATTACCTAAATATTGGGGTCAAGTAGTTTCTTCCATTAGCCTTAGTACAACTGATACCTTGGAATTTGACATTGTGGTTGAAGCATTGTTGTCTGAGGAATTGAGAAACAAATCTAATTTAGAAACCTATTAACTTGAAGCTTTGGTTGTTAGAGGTCGATCTAAAGAAAGAGGAGAAAATTCAAGAGGTACTTCCATATATAAATCAAAGGGAAGAAAGAGAAAACTAAAATGTTGGTAATGAATAAGGATGGTCTTCTCAAGAAGGTCTACTGGAAAAGACAAGAATCTAAGAAAAATGCTTCCAAATCTGAGGCAAATTTAGTTAAGTCTGATTAAGGTATGATTGGTGAGGTTTTGTCCATTTGTAGTGTTTTTGAATATAATGAAGAATGGCTATTACATTTTGATTCTTCTCACCATGTTTGTCCTTACAAATATTGGATTGCTTCATATCAAACAGTTAATGATGGTATAGTTATTTTGGGAGACAATTATTCATGTAATACTATTTGGGTTAGAAGTGTTAAAATTAAAATGTTTGATGGAGTTATAAGAACATTAACATATGTTAGACATGTGCCTGAATTAAGGAAAGAATTAACCTCTTTGGGAGTGTTGGATGCTTGTGGTCATAAGTTTACAAGTTTACGTGGAGCACTACAAGTATCTAGGGGTGCTTTAGTGGTCATGAAGGAACTGAAAAAAATGAAACCTTTAAAAATTGGTTGGAAGAACTAAATTTAATGATGCATCATTAGTATCTAAAGAGGTGTCAAGATCCACTCAATTATGGGAACAACGTCTTGGTAATATGAGTGTGAGAGGACTTTAGGTATTAATGAATCATAAATTGCTTCCAAGTCTTGAATCTCTAGATTTGATGTTTTGAAGACATTGTATATTTTGAAAGTAGTGTAGAAAAAAATTCAAAGCAGGTAGTCATGTTAGTAAAGGTGTTCTCGATTACATTCATTCTGATTTGTGAGTTCCATCTCCTGCTATTTCCTATGGGGGAGAAACATATTATGTATTGTTTATAGATGATTTTTCAAGAAAATTTTGGGTCTATGTCTTAAAAAGTAAATATTATGTGTTTAACACGTTTAAACAATTTAGAGCTATGGTAGAAAAAAGAACTAGAAGAACAATCAAATGCTTAAGGACGGATAATGGAGGTGGGTTTAATTCTTTAAAGTTTGAAAAATATTGCAAATAAAAAGGGATCGTAAGACATAAAATGAATGTATACACTCGGTAAAATGGCATTGCAGAGAGCTTGAATATGACTCTTCTAGAGAGAGAAAGGAGAATGCTCAATAATGCTAATATGGGGAAAGAGTTGTGGGAAAAACAAGTTTCCACTACTGGTTATATGATAAATCGATTACCATCAATGAAATAAATTGTAAAATTCCAGAAAAGGTATGGACTGGTCATCCCTGTGATTATTTGAATTTGAAAATATTTGGTTGTGAAGCTTATGCACTTACTCTTAAAAATTAGTGTTCTATGTTAGACCCTAAGTCAAATAATATGTGTTGGATATGATGATGTAACAAAAGGATATAGGCTCTGGGGTCATACTTCCCACAATATCGTCATTAGCATAGATGTAATTTTTTTATGAATATTATCTGGTTAAGTTAGAAAATATAAAAGTTGATGTGGAATAGGAACATGTACTATCAAAACAACTAGTTCAGTTAGAGATACAATATTCTCATGACTCAAAGAAACAAGAAGAAGTTTCAAGTGATAAAGAAGTCGTAGAAGATGAAGAAATTCAAGAAAATGTGGAAACCCACTACCTACACCAAGAAGGTCAACAAGGCAGAGAAATAATCCTACGAGGTATATCGATTTTTTTTCATCTATTGCTTTATTTACTGATGATGGAGAACCTTCTTCTTTTCAGGAAGTCATTAATTGTGTTGACAATTCCAAGTGGAAGATGGAAATGAAAGAAGAAATGGATTCTCTAAATAAAACAAAGACATGGGAATTGGTTGAACTCCCCAAAGATAGAAAAACTATTGGATGTAAGTGGGTCTTCAAGTTGAAGAAAGGAATTTATGGTAAGGTTGAAAGATACAAATACAAATTGGTTGAAAAAGGGTTCTCTCATATGAAAGGTTTTGACTATGATGAGTTTTTTTCACTAGTTGTCAAGCTTGTATCTATTCGTATTGTTTTAGCACTAGTTGCATTACTTGATTTGGAGTTAGAGAAACTAGATGTTAAAACAAATTTTTTACATCGATATTTAGACGAGAATATTTTTATGGAACAACCAAAAGGTTTTGTGCAACATCGTAAAGGAATATTAATTAGCAAGCTCTAGAAATCATTGTATGTCCAGAAATAGTCGCCCGGGAAATGGTATAAGAAGTTTGATTCTTTCATGGCGAGCCAATGTTATACTAGAAGTGAATATGATAATTTATTATAATTCAAAATGTTGATGACATATTAATTATCTTAGTGTTTTATGTTGATGATATTCTTATTGTGAGTAAAATCATGGACAAGATCAACCGGTTGAAGGCTCAAATGGATAGGACATTTGATATGAAGGATTTGTTGATGTAATTGTAACTTCGGAATGTATTCACTTGTATATCTTATGTATTGTACACCAATTTTTATTCTAGGAAGTGTCTGTAATGTATTTGAGTCATGTCATGCCCCGATGTTTTTATCGGGAGATTCAATAATGTAAACAAGTCATTGTGGGTAACCCTCCTATTGTTCAAGGGTTAGAGTCCCTGCAATTGTGGGGCCCTAGGGTTATTAGACTATCCTAGAGAAGTCGGACCTAGGTGAGTTATTGTAATTCAAGTCAATAGAGCCCACCATTGTGTTAAGGATAACCCTCCTTGTTGATCAGAGGGGAAAAGTCCCCACAAGTTGTGGTGCACTAGGGTTATTAGACTCTCCTAGAGATGTCAGCTCTAGTAAGTAATTGTTAAGTGAGGCTGACATGTTGGAGTGGAAATTAAGTTAATGAAAGAATATAAATAGAGAGTGAGCCTGTCTATTTATCACACACACACTCACTCACTAGGGCGCATGAGTGAGAGAGAAGTTGCTGGGATAAGAGAGAGACTACTGCTATCGGGATATCATCTTTATGTTTTTGAGTTTACTTTTGGTGCTGATTCTATCTCTAAGTAAGATGCAGGGTTTTCTCCTTTATGGTTTCCCAGAGGAAAAATCTTTGTGTCTCTTGTCTCTTGTGTTTTATTGTTGTGCATGTTATTCTTTCAGTTAAAGATCCTAAGATCATAATGCTAGCTTGAATGATCAAAATTCTAACATGATATCAGAGCTAAGCTGAGAAGAAGACATTGTGCAGCTGCAGAAGCTAGGGATTCTTAATTTTTGTGTCTCTCTCCATAATCCATCAGCAAAAGTATTCTAGGATGACTCTCCATAGAAGGGCACATCTTTCTGTCGAAGCAGAATTCGATTCCAGACATTTTCAGTTTTTGGTACGGGAAATTAGGGCTTCTTACAGAAGAGGAATTTTTGAGTGAGCCCAGGATAGGATTTCTCTCTTCATAAAAATCAATTTTTAGAGACCTAATTCAATATTTTTTGGTTGGGTGAAACTCCAGGAAATTCAAACCCTAGTTTGACCCCGAGCTGGAAAAACCCTAAATACTAAAACTGATAGGTTTTGGTACGTTCACTATATCTATGGATTGGAGACAGCTCAGAAGTAGAAAATTTCATAGGCCATAGATAAAATCTCGATTTACACTATGTCCAAAATTCAGCCTCTGATTCGCTATATTCTAGGAGATATGATCCCTCAAAGTTAGGGTTCCAGCCTCTTCCAGTATTCATCCCTAAACAGAACACCTGGGGAGAATTGCTATAGATCAGGCTACCAAGGTCCAAATGAAATTTATGAAAATGTTCCAAAAAGGAAACAGACTTTAATTTCTTTGGTAGAAGTTTCAGACCTTGAAGATGAAACAGTGACATGTGGAAATCTGTACAAGTTCGCTATGTTGAACAGTCTTGAAACAGGTCACCTTGGGAAAATCCTCATAAGTCCCAATTGGTGAAACCAATTCTAATGAAACCTATGTTGTTGGAATAGGGAAAGGAGAGGAGACCTTATTTGTAATTTTCTTACATAGAGGAGCATTAATTTTGGAGATACCATAGAAATAGTATCAGGCAATTTCTATAGAAGAAATTGGTAAACTGGGTCTTCTTGTTCCAGGAGCTTCCCTCCACTGTTTTCAGAAAATGAGTACATTGGAAAGATCACCTTGAATAAGTATATATTTATATCCAATAATATCTGAAATATTCCAAGTTTTGAAAATTAGGGTTTCTCTGACAAACCCTAGATCAGCCAACTCCGAAACTAGGATGGACACCTCAAATCGGTAAGATCTAATCTATTATTATTTTCATTTGAGGTTCTCATTTCAAAGTGATCTATCACATCATCTTGATGAAAATCTTGGTGAAGTTGACAACTTCCAATCATGGAAGTATATGATCTCTCTAAAGAAAATGAATTGGATACCTACATAAGTAGAGAGGTTCCAGTTCCAGAGGGAGATGAGGCTAAAATCCTTACACTAGAAGAAGTTGGTCAAGGCCAAGAAGATCATTGCTGATTGAATCACGGATCACCTTATACCACAAGTAACTTCCCTAAAGACACCAAAATATATGTTTGATTCCTTGACCAAGCTATTTGAAGAACATTAATCGGAATATGACTTTGAGAAAACAGTTGAAGAATGTGAAGATCTAGAATGCAAAGACCATACAGTCATACTTTACAAGGGTCTCTCAAATCAAAGAACAACTTGAAGCAGTAGAAGAAGAGGCGGAGAATGTACAAGTTGTGATAACCACCTTGAATGACCTCCCAAGATCATGGGATTCATTCATTCAAGGAATTTGTTCCAGAAGGAAATGATTACTTTCAGAAAGACTCTGAGAAGGGCACACACAAGAATATGCTCAACTCATAGTAAGAGAGAAGAAGATGGGAAGATCAAGCTCTCACCATCCAAAGAAGATCCCTCAAGCGATGAGGAATATGAATAACTCAACTCTTGAAGAACCTCTTGTCCATATTAGCATTTGGATAATACATGATGCTATTATGAATAAAGAAGATGATGAAGCTGAAGGCTCAAGAAGGAGTCTGCACATGAAATAAATAAAGATAAGTGTTCAATTGTCATATTGTTTTATTATGCATTTGTTTATATTCAGTTGATGTATCATGCATGATAGAATGTTTTCATTAATGATAGTATACTACTAATATACATGTGATGGGTAAGTATCTCATGGTGCTATACAATGCTCCATTTCTACTTATCTGGAATGAAACCTCTTTGCTGAGATATTGGATTAGTGCACAATCTCAATGTTGTCCTGGTAGAGATGGAAGGCATCTAGAAAGTTTCTGTGAGATATGGATGATTGTTGTATTGGCTAAAATAGTTGCATGACCATATATTTACGCATAAGAACTTTCCATTATGAATATGACATATGAAATGTTATTAACCATACAACTAATGCATTTGAATTGTAAAAAAGATCGCGTAAAATCACCTACAAGCAAAGAAGGATGAGACTTGTTCTGAAGAACAAGTGACGATAGTTCAAGAGGAAGAATAATATGACAAATGCAGCGACATCATTGATGCAGAACCTTCCAGCTATGAAGAAGTAATGAAGAAGAAAGGGAAGACCAGTTCAATAAGAATGATGTCTAGGATGCAGTATCAATACGTGAAGGGAAGTTTGTAGTTCCATCATGCAGCAGATGGAAACATCGTGGGATACAAGGCAAGATTCGTAGCACGAGGCTTCTCATGAAAAGAAGGCATAGACTATAAAGAGAAAATTACAACCAGTGGGAGTTGAGACACATGACAGGAAGAATCATGGGTGCAAATGAAAGAAGTCCTTGTACGAGTTCAGAAGACACCCATGGGATAACACATACATGAGGAGCTTGATGAAGATCTGAACCTGTGCTACAAGGTTGATAGAGGATGACAAGCTCACAGATGGGTGCGAGAAGAACTTTTGAAAAATTTTAATATAGAGGATCTTCGTATCCAGTGACCCTATATGGATACATATAATATTAGTAGTAGAGGAAGCTACTTGTCACTCCGGTACATAATATTTTAGTACATAGAGTACAGAAGACAAAGGGAGAATGATGCTCTGCTTCAAAGGGAGTGACTGCAGAAGATCCTAAGGTTTGACATGGTATGACTGGATGGACAGATTACTGATGACTCTAGGATTTACTAAGAGTAAATCAAATTCCAACCTTTGCTTCAAGGTTGAATGAAGAAGACCAGTGATGCTCTTGTTATATGTCGATGACTTGTTCTTGACAGAAAAGAGGAACTCATTAAAGTTGCAAGAAGGAGACTTGCTGCCGAGTTCGAGATGAAGGACTTGGATATGATGGCATGGAGGTGTGGCAGAATATCCTTGGGACAAGGGAAGTATGCAGTAGAGATCCTGAAGAGGTTTAGGATGATGGACTGCAAGGCCATGATCACACCTATGGCATCAAACCTGAAGCTATTGAGTGATACTTCATCAGAAGCACTTGATGCCATGATGTATCGTCAGATGATTGGGTCCTTGATGTACCTGAAAAATACAAGACCAGATATTTGCTTTGTTGTGAACACCTTGAGCCAGTTCCTAACAGATCCGAGACATGTTGACTTGATTGCTACAAAGCATATTCTGAGGTACCTGAAGGGTACAGTTGATTATGGGCTCAAGTATGAGGTGAATCGGAAGATTAACCTAGAAGGTTATGTTGATTCATATTGGGAAAGTGCCATCGATAGGAAGAACTCTTCAGAGTGTTTCTTCAGTATGGGATCAAGTGTGATCTCTTGGTTTAGCAGGAAGCAGTCCTATGTGGCACTGAGTATAGCTGAAGCAGAGTATGTCACAGCTTGTTCAGCTAGTTGTGAGGTAGTATGGCTAAGGAAGCTACTATCTAATTTATTTGATCTCCAGTTAGATGCTACTTGTATATATTGCGACAAGTAGAGTTGTGTGAAGTTGTCAGGAACCCGGCATTCCATGACTAGTCGAAGCATATTGAGATCAAGTATCACTATATCAAGGATATGGTGTAGAAAGGAGCAGTGAAGCTTGAGTATATTGCAATGGGTGAACAGATAGCTGATGTGTTGAAAAAGTTACTAGCTAGAGTGAAGTTTGAGTACTTCAGGGAGAAGCTTGGTGTTCTCCAGATCAAGGTCCCCGCCAAGGGGAAGTGATGAGTCCGTGAGCCATTCTGACATGGTGAGAGGATTGGTTCCTTCCATGATCAGGTGTAAGGGCTGATCCATTATGTCATGATGAGATGATTGGTTCCTCGCATGTCAAATATGAGTGCTAAGACATTCTAATGTGACTGTAGGATTGGTTCCTACATGATTAGATATAAGTGTTGAATTCCATTCTTGGAATGGAGGCGCCTGGTCAGTTACCAGGAACACTTAGCCTGGGACTGAGAGCCATTCTGATGTGACTGTAGGATTGGTTCCTACATGATCATATGTAAGTGCAGAGCCATTCTGATGTGACTATAGGATTGGTTCCTACATGATCAGATGTAAGTGTAGAGCCATTCTAAGGCGATTATAGGATTGGTTCCTACATGGTTAGATGTAAGTGCAGAGCCCTTTTGACATGTAGGTAGGATTGGTTCCTCACATGGTCGAATGTAAGTGTTGAGCCTTTTTGACATAGATGACTGGATTGGTTCCTCTCATTGTCAGATGTGAGTGTTGGGCCTTTCTAACAGGGTTGTGGGATGTGTTTCCACATGGTCAGATGTGAGTGTTGGGCATGCATTTTTGATGTGATTATAGGATTGGTTCTTACATGATTAGATGTAAGTGTTGGGTGGGCCATTCTGACTTAGGTTCAGATATAACTGCTGGAAAAGACCTACATGGAGGCTAGGCCTACAACCAACATGAAAAAGGGTTGGGTCTATAGAACTTCCTATGACGAGAAGAATCATGCGATAGAACCCATGATGATGAACCAGTGATGATGATACAATAGTAATGATCCAGATTGAGTGATGATCCAGATCTAGTGATGACAATCCAGATCGAGTGATGATCCAGATCCAGTGACGGTGATTCGGATCGAGTGATGATCTAGATCCAGTGATGATGATCTAGATCGAGTGATGATCCAGATCCACATGAAGATGAATTGAATATGAAGATGAATTGAATATGAAGATGAATTGAATATGAAGATGAAGAGAACTCAATGATGATCCAGATGATACATAGAAGAAGACTTGTGCTGATAAATTGTGTCGAGAGAATACCTTCCTAGTTAAGAGGGAGTGTTGATGTAATTGTAACTTCAGAATGTATTCACTTGTATATATTATGTATTGTACCCTGATGTTTATTCTGGGAAGTGTCTGTAATGTATTTGAGTCATTTCATGCCCCGATCTTCCTATCGAGAGATTCAATAATGTAAAAAAGTCATGTAAACTCATTGTGGGTAACCCTCCTATTGTTCAAGGGTTAAAGTCCCCGTAGTTGTGGGACCCTAGGGTTATTAGACTATCCTAGAGAAGTCATCCCTAGATGAGTTATTGTAAGTCGGGGCAATAGACCCCACCATTGTGTTAAGGATAACCCTCCTTTTTTATCAGAGGGGAAAAGTCCCCACAAGTTGTGGGGTACTAGGGTTATTAGACTCTCCTAGAGATGTCGGCTCTAGTAAGTAATTGTTAAGTGAGGCCAACATGTTGGAGTGGACATTAAGTGAACGAAAGAATATAAATAGAAAGTGAGCCTCTCTATTTATCACACACACACTCACTCACTGGGGCGCATGAGTGAGAGAGAATTTGTTGGGACAACAGAGAGACTACTGCTGTCGGGAGATCATCTTTATGTTTTCAAGTTTTACTTTTGCTGTTGATTCTATCTCTAAGGAAGTTGCGGGGTTTTCTTCTTTATGGTTTCCCCGAGGAAAAATCTTTGTGTCTCTTGTCTCTTGTGTTTTATTGCTGTGCATGTTATTCTCTTAGTTAAAGATCCTAAGATCATAATGCTAGTTTGAATGATCAAAATTCTAACAGGATCTTGGAGCTGAAAAACAACTTTTACGTATTGATAGACACAAAGACAAAAGAAATGGTAAGCTTACTTTTTCATAGGAGAAGTATCTTGAGAAAATACTTGTAAGATTCAAAATGAATAAGGAAAAACCTGTTAATTTTCCTTTGGCTTCCCATTTTAAGGTTTCTTCAGGATTATGTACTAATAGTGTTGAAGAAAAGGATATATGTATCATGTACCATATGCCAATGTAGTAGGATGTTTAATGTATGCAATCATGTGTACCAGACCTAGTATTTCATAAGTAGTAGGTGTTTCCAGTAAATACGTGGCAAATCCTAGAAAATAACATTGGAATGTAGTGGAATGGCTGCTTCGATACCTAATAGGCACAAGTGACTATTGTATCACCTTTAATAATAACAGTGATTCTGTATGTGGTTTTATTGATTCATATTTCATAGGTGATTGGACAAGAGAAGGTCTACTTCAGGTTATGTATTTACTCTTGTAGGTGGAGCTATAATTTGAATGTCAAAGGTTCAAGAAACATTTTCTTTATCCACTAGAGAGGTTTAATACATTGTTGCCTCACATGCTTGCAAAGAGGCGATTTGGCTGAAAGGTCTACTTAGATAAATTGGAAGGTTGCAGAACAGTGTGCCTAGTTTCTGTGACAGTCAAAGTGCTATACATTTGGATACAAAACATGTTTATCATATTAAGGATAAACATATTGATGTAAAGTATCATTTTCTAAGACAAACCATTGGTGAAGGTGGAATAAATTTGAAAAAGCTTCATACTAAAAAACAATTGTGCAGATATGTTTACAAAGCTAGTGTTAATAGAGAAGCTACTATGGCGTGTAGTTTCTCTTAGTTTGAAAAAAAGGTGATGAATAGTCTTGGGAAAATTATTAGAAAAAATTGTTGTCAATATGGAGATTGTTAATATTGACAACTAACACAAAACTAGATTTGTTTATGGGAAGTTTGTGTAACTAGCATAACCGACAATAGTTTTTCTCATGTAACTTATTTTATGAATTATATAGTGCATGGTTTGGATACATATTGAATGTGTGGTAGGTTGAGTGCAGAATGGCCCGTCTGACAATCTTTCTATTCTTGATTAATGAGAAATTGGAATATTGCAGAACAACGTGCTTGTTTTCCATGACATTCAAAGTGCTATACATTTGGATGCAAATATTGTTTATCATAGTAAGACTAAACATATTGATGTAAAGTATCATTTTGTAAGACAAGCCATTGGTGAAGGTGGCGTAGATTTGAAAAAGTTTCATTCTCAAGAAAATTGTGCATATATGTTTACAAAACTGTGTTAATAGAGAAGCTATGTTGGTGTGTGGTTTCTCTTGGTTTGAAAAAAGGTGATGAATAGTCTTGGGTAATGTATTAGAAAATTTTATTGTCAATGTGGAGATTGTTAATGTTGATAACTAATACAAAACTAGATTTGTTTATGGGAAGTTTGTGTAACTAGCATAACTGACAATAGTTTTTCTCATGTAACTTATTTTATGAAGTATATATTGCATGGTTTGGATACGTATTGAATGTGTGGTAGGCTGAGTGCAAAATGGCTCATCCTGCAATCTCCCTGTTCTTGATTAATGAGAATCAATACTTTTCCTGGGTGGATGTTTCCCCATATGGGGTTTTACCACATTAAATATGAGTGTTTATCTATTTTTTGTCTCTGATTTTTAACAAACAATATATTCAACATAGTATTCAATTAAGGACATAAAATATCAATGCATTCAGTTTTCCAATGATCTCTCCAGCAATACCAATAATTGATACCAGCTCCATGAACCTAGTTCTTTAATAGAGAGGAAGTAATACACAGTGGAAATATTGATGAAACATTCAAACACTAGTTAAATTGAAGTGTAACAATGGGAAGACTCACCAACACACATCTCAAAAATAATATAGGGTTCTCCTCCAACCTTTGTTCGTAGAACATAAATTATGCAAGTGAGCTCCAGGAAAATGATAGCATGATATGATACCACAATTCTTCAACCAAAATTCATACCCAACACACCAACATCGGTATCCATGTTGAAGGTTACCAGTACAAATATGAGCCTATTCTTCAATGTGGATCTTAGTATTCAATACAGAGAGGTGCAGATGGTATCAACAGTCTTGAACAATTAAATTCCTTTAAGAAAAGTAGAGTCATGTAGAAATAATGTTCTTGTCACTTTATAGAGTGGATTTATTACATCTTCCACATGTAGACACTTTCCTCGACTCTTTTTAGTTCAAATGATAATTACATGACAATATTTTTCCCCTAAATTTGAACCTGAAATCCATAAAAATCAATTAAAATAAATTTTATTTCACCTTCTACATTGTAGTCTATTCCAAGACTTTCTTTGTAGCTCTCACTGTCAATATTATGGCTCATGATCAACTTATAATTTCTACTGGATGCATTGTTTGGAATATGGTTTTGTTGAAGAATTAGAATGTGAAGAGCCTCCAACACTTGACTAAGATTCACCACATACACCACACAATCAAGTTCATATTGCATGATCATGCAATGAAATGAAATCTTCTTGGAGCTCCACATCTATGGAACCATTATTGTAGCAGGTTGTAGAAGTGTTGGGAAAGATCGTTGTGGGTATGATCTAATTGATTCTTTGTACATTGAGGAGAACATCGTTTGAATGCAATAGTTGATAAAAGCCAGAAACTTAATGATAGGAAGTGTGCAACTCCCCAAAATTTATGGTACTCAGTTTGCAATGAATTTATAGTCTTATGCATTCATGATAGAGAGAACATTCTAGGATCACTCAGCCACACCATCACAACATGGAATAGATATGTGGATAAATTCACTCCGACGCAATATTTACCATACATAGAATGTAGGTATAGAGAAACATACCACTAGTAGCGAGGGAAATAACACATTGTTTTCATGGGAGATGTCACTTTTATAAGTTGCATGGATTTATCTTGCACTTAACCCTTTTTCACAATTCGCACTTGTTTTTAATCCTTGGAAATATCCTTTGTCTATATTTTGTCCACAATACCCATGAGCAACACAATCACATATATAATGAGAGATAAGGTTTTATATCCTTAGGTCATGTTATCACACAACGTGTAGCTTCCCGCAAAAGGATCCCATCTAAGATGGTAGAGGTGGGGTAGCTAACCGGTGATACTATAAGGGCCTCATCCATGATGAATGAAGGGTATTTTTCACACCGTATGGGATCTGGTCACTTTATATCAATCCATAGAATGAACAAGGGGGAGTCCCTACTATTCTAATAGGTCTAAAGAACCTACTCAAGACACTCCTAAGGATAAGCAATGGGTAAAAGAGAGAGATAATGAGTGAGGTATTATAGATCTAGGAAATATATGTGGTATGGGAGTTAACTTGAATTTTGGGATACTTTGTGAAGTAGTAAAATATCCCAAATTAAGAAGGAAAGTACCACAATGAGTTAACCAAAGTAGCTCTAGAAAGATCTAGTCACATACAAGAGAAACCTAAAGAACCCACTTAGGATTTTATGCAAAAGTGGACCCAAAAGGCTATATCATGGCATGGAATGACTAGATCCGGGTTATTGGAGGGTATACATTTGAAAATCAAGTGGGTTTAAGGATACCCAAATGATATATCTGAAAATATCTAGACACACGAATGGAAATCCTAATGGGACCCACCTAGGGTTTATGAAAAAATGGACATGACAGGCCCTCCCAAATTTCAGAAAAAAGTATGGGAATGCATATCAGACATAAAATTATGTCATTATTCATGGTTATTAATCTTTTCAAACTGGTTATTAGGCTCAACATCCATATGGTAAATTTCAGAGAATTTGCTTACGGGGAAATGGTATTAAGAGCTCGATTTTGACTCATACAAAGTAGATTGAATGGTTCAGATAATGACATGACATATAAATACCATAAAATAAATTCCAATGTCTTCTCGAATATCATCAAACATAATAAAAATTCCTTCGTAGAAATCTGATGTAAAACTCTTTCAAAGTGGAAGCCAATTACACGAAAACTACTCATTTAAGAGCATGGGAATGCAATCCTTTCAAACTGGAGTTTCTTGTATTTTGAGCTATAGAGAATATGGTCATGAAATTACAGATTCATACATAATTTATGGCTTCCCCACCATCATCAAATGCATAGGAAATTCCTTATACAAATATGATATACAACTCTTTTAAAATGGAAGCCAAATACATGAAAACTAGTCATTCAAGAGCATGGGAATGTAATCCTTTCACACTAAAGTTTCTTGGATTTCAAGACACATAGAATATTCCATGAAAGTAAAGAGTCACACATAATTTATTTCTTCCCCATCTTCATCAAACTTAGATAAAATTCCTCATACAAATATGATATACAACTCTTTCAAAATGGAATCCAAATACATGAAAACTAGTCATTCAAGACCATGGAAATGCAAGCCTTTCACACATGGATTACTGATATTTAGACTTATAGAGAATATGTACATAATATTATTTATAAATAATCATATCCCCAATCTTGGTAATCAAATATACTCATACAATTGAAACCACCACTCCATCAAGTGCGTTATCAACATGAGAGTGTGGGGAATGGAGAAGAAGGAATGAGAGAAGGGGGATATAGAGAAGTATTGAACTGTATGAGTATCTGAAATGAAAATAAAAAAATTCATTATGATCCAAATGATATGTATGAATGTCCTATTCATCAACCAACTTGGAAAGGAATCCAAATCCCTCGAAATTGGTTCATAAGCCCGGAGAGTGAACAATCACCGTGCAATGGACAAGAAAAATCTCTCCAAAATGTCAAAGGACAATTAGAAAACAATGAAAATCCATTCTCCTTCCCCATTAAATCCTTTTATTAACTTAATGAGGCATCCTAAACTCTAAATTCTCTTTGTGGGATTCCTCCAACTCATATTACTGATTTAGTAACTCCTATGATTCTTGTCCTCTTCTTCATGCTCCAATTATTTCCCCAATTCAAATGGCCTCATATAACTCCCAAATTATCCCTATTAGTGGATATTTGTATACCTGTCATGTAATATTTTCCATAGTTCTTCAATGAGGTCTGAATTTGGCATACATGTCATAGAATATTTCATCATTTGTTGGCATAGAGGTCATGGAATATCCTTTCAAGTGGCACACATTGTATTATAGTATCTTCCTCTTCCATGGGAGTTACTATCATTTACTAATTTGAATTCCTTGGCTCATTATATTCTATTTTACATAACATCACCTTCCAATAAATTTACATTCCCCATAGACTCAAATTGGATGAAGATTGTTCCAAGTGTGTGGGGAATCTAGTCACCCAAGGCTCCACAATCTTCCAAGTGTCTTCATGAACCCATCACCTTATTTTATTAGAATTTATAATTTATGTGAACCATTTAAATTTGAATATGGTAAACTAAAGTCCTTTTGGGTCCCATATCCCCTTATTACAAAATTTATGTCTCCATCTCAACCTAGGGAACTAGTAGGTTGGTGAAACATTATTTGTCAGTATTCTTATTTTGATGGGGATATGACAGTCCTCCCCACCCAATACGTATTGTCCTAAAGAAATTACAAGTTTGTATTTTGTAAAAAATTTCATCTTCCCAAGTGGAATCTTCACTTGGTACTCCTTCCATTGCACACAGTGCTCTCTTATGGTTCTACTCTTTAATTTTCTTTAGCTGCAATTTGAGTCGTGGAACTCATGTACCGCAATTTTGTGTTTCCAAAAGTAAAGAGTTGTGTATTTTTCATATTGATATATCTCATGACATCACCACTAAACACCAAAATATCTATTAATTCCATCAAAACAAAATTTGCACAAATAATATTTACCTCCATATTTTGGAAACCATTTTTTGAGCATTCAACCCCTTTTTGCTCACTGTATAATTCTTTGAATTTGTATTGAGTTACCAAAATTTGAATATTTAATATATTAAGAAAATTTTAGAGAGGAACCACCATTCTTGATGCTGCACTAATTTCATTACAATCTCCTTCTCAAGTGGTGACTCAATCTCCCATACTGCTTGTTGCCCCCGAAATTGAAACCAAACAATACCAGGATCCCATTGCTTGTATTTCACCCTTTCAAATATCATTAGGAAAAAATATAGATAATGAAAGTACATAATGACATCATACAAATATACATCAATAAGGTACCTCATCAAATAATCCTTAAAGTGCTTGTACATCTGAGTAACTAGATCATCATGTGGCCCATACACACAAGCATCAAGTATTATATCAAATCTTCCCCAATGACAGAGGTGATAATCCCATGTCCTACGATGCTTATATAAAAGAATATAAGGTGAATAAATGTAATCAGCCATGCATTATTTCATATAAGAAGTGAATGAAGAACCTCCACTAAAATTTGAACCAAATAAGGAGCAAAGAAACCATGAAGACTTCAAGTGGCTCAAAGAAGTATCATCAATGCACCCATGAATATGTATATCATCATGATGTAACAAATGTTTCTGCTGAAAATTTAAATAACATGGCATCATAGTCGTGTCACAATCAAAAGGAAAGATATAAGTTTCATACTCCTCATGTAGCACCATAAAAAAAAACCTTTCACGCAATTTTCATCCCCAATTGATGTGGTTGAAAATGAAGTAGGGAGTGAAGTATTGTGAACCAACCTTACCTATTTGCAACTCTTACCCAACAAAATGTTTAATTCATATTCTCTATCATTGGCTCATCCAATTGTGGTGAGATCATGTTCCTCCTCCAAGGCTCTTCAACTCTTACCAAGAGACAACTCATAATTCTTCTGAACAAGAATAAGTGCTTCGTTTCCTTCTTGTTTGAATGTATCCTCTTCAAGAACCTGAATATAAACATGTACCTCATGTTACACCATAATATGAGGTTCCTCCTTTGTAACATAAATGATTTCAGCCATTTAATGATCGTTTGGTATGTAGGAGGGTGTAAAGGACCCTTGCAACCTCTTTAAAAGTTGCTCAATCTGCACCATACATTTTCAGAGTGCATTTTGGATGGACTCCAACTCATTTGAGAGATTTTCATTATATTATACATTATTCAAGGTTATTTCATGATAAAAACCAACAAGATCCATGAAATAATCTCTATCAGAAATAAATTTCAAAAAATTACCTTTGATGTTAGATATTTCCTTCTGAATTTTCTCGATGTCCTTCATGGAATATTTATCCTACATGCTCCAACAAATTTTTGAGACCAAATAATGGGTGACATGGAGAGTCTTTAGGGACTCTTGAATATTCTTTTCATCCATCCTCAATGACCCTTCAATAAAAAATAGGTTCTTGTTGAGGAACCTACTCTTATTCTTTATTCTTGATTTCATCAACTTCTTGAAGCTCAAGTGGTGATGGGGAAGTTGATCTTGGTTCTTCATTACATGCTAGAAGGTATTCATATTCATGATAAATATAACTTTGTCTTGCAAAAAATATTTAAAAGTGTTATCTATGTCACCAACATAGTGGTGTGAGGATCCATCAATATGTACTCCTTCACCGTTCAAGCATCCATCACTAGATACTATTTGGTCCATGTCCACAGTAGAATGTGTCTTATAATTATATTCAATAGTTTCAAGGGACTATTATTCATTATCATGTGATATTTCCTCATCTTTTCCTTGGGAGTGACTTTCGATCCTCTTGATGTTATGCTTCTTCTGCTTCACCACCCACAGAACTAGGTGGCTTCTTTGTCTCCTCCATTAAAGAAAGATATGCTTGATATTATTGGGGAAAGGTTTTACATTTTTATATTTATATTTATAATTCATTCATAGGAGTAGGTCATGGTGGTTTGGAACATACATCTTCACTTAATTGTTGCTATTCATCTACTACTTCCTTCATTCCATAAGGAGTGTCAAAGTTATCTTCATGATGGGAACTACTACTACCCACTTCCGCCATCTTATCCCTAAGTTGGATATCCATAAATTCAAACTATTTCATAATTATCTTGGTCATATCATCAAAATTCATGATTGTCATGTGATGTTTCCTCATATTTTTCTTGGGAGTGACTTTCGATCCTCTTGATGTAATTCTTCTTCTGCTTCACCACCCACAAAACTAGGTGGCTCCTTTGTCTCATCCATTAAAGTAAGATATGCTTGATATTATTGGGGCAAGGTTTTACATTTTTATCTTTATATTTTTAATTCATTCATAGGAATATGACGTGGTGTTTTGGAACATATATCTTTACTTAATTGTTGCTATTCATCTACTGCTTCCTTCATTCCATAAGGAGTGTCATTATCTTCATGATGGGAAATACTAATACCCCCTTCTTCCATACTAACCCTAAGTTGTATATCCATCAATTCAAACCATTTCAGAATTTTCTTGGAATGAATTCATGATTTTCTTAAATTCATCCCTATCATCCATAACTTCTACTCCTAGTTGGTCCTTAATCACCACTAAAGTGGAATGGACTTCTTCACCTTCTTTTGTTCCACTAACAATGTATTTTGTTTAAGTATCTAATGGAGGGATATAATCACCGAGAAACATAAATTTATAACTTTAATAGGTTCCAATACCATTCTCTTATACCACTATAATGTCTCTACTTGGAATTTTGGAGAAAATTACAAGTTGGTCAAATTCTAAGTAGTCTTTCTTAATTGGGTTCCAAACACCACCACACATTTAAAAAATTAGTGTAAGTACCTTATGGGATTTAAAATATCATAACATACCTCATACACTCAAATACTGAATCAGAATACTCATCTTGACATGATATTCAAGTTTGCACAATTTTGCCAATTTCTAGCTTTAGACTAGTGAAACACAAGTTGATCCAAATGCACCCAAATGACTTCAAATTATGTATGGAAGAGATTTATGGGTATTTGGAATCCCTAATTCATATTATTAATTCTCATACACTTTCTATATGCTTTTGGAACTTTCTTTTGAACCTAGGGAAAGAAGGACAAAAACACTAGGAAAATTGATGTTAAAACCCCCAAGGGTAGATGACACTTTTGGCTCTCCAAATGCAGTACGAACCTCCAAAATTTATGAAAATACTATGGGGATGAATATAAAACATTAATTTATTTCATTATTCATGGTTATTAATATATTCAAACTGGTTATGAGGTGGAACATCCATATGATAACTTTCAATGAATTTGCTTAAGGGGAAATGGTATTAATAACTCGATTTTGACGCTTGCAAAGTAGATTGAATGGTTTAGATAATGAAATGAAATATAAATACCATAAAAATAATTATAGTGTATTCCCCAATAGAATTAAACAAAATATAAATTCCTTCATACAAATATGATGTATAACTCTGTCAAAGTGGAAGCCAGATACATGAAAACTAGCCATTCAAGAGCATGGGAATGCAAGCCTTTCACACTGGAGTTTCTTGGATTTAGATATATAGAGAATATGTTAATTAAATTATAGAGTCATACATAATTTATTTCTTCCACAACATCATCAAACTAAAATTAAATTCCCAATACAAATATGATATAAAACTCTTTTAAATTGGAAGCCAAATATATGAAAACTAGACATTCAAGAGAATGGGAATGAAATCCTTTCACACTGGATTTTATATTAATCTGTCACAGTAATCTAGGGACTAAAACATAGTCTCATAAGAGATTTCAGACAATAATGCATGGAAATGGTGTAATAGTGCTACAAATTGAGTAACCGCTCTATATAATCAATAAAGAATGAGTAATACAATACAATGATTATGCTGCAAGAATGAATGAAAAAGAAATTCAAATTCCCAAGGAGGTCATTCGAATTGAATGAGTGATTCTAGATTAATTAAATGTAAGCCACAGTCAACACTCAAGTTAACCACTGATCAAAACCCTAATTGACTCAACTAAGGCCTAACTGAATTCGAAGTGCAATAAATGACTGAGTCTAACTAAAGTGTCACTGCAAGCCAACCAACAAGTGGTAGTCCATCAATGACTCCATTGAACCCTGATGAGGTTAACTGAAGTGTAACTGACCATCATAAGTGGTTAGATGCACCCCTATTGACTCTAGTTCATTAAATAATCAATTTAATGAAGGAAGGCACCTTCACTGCTCTATTTAACTGATTGTAACCATCAGTTAGCAATATGGGGCATTAATGACACTCAGATCACCCCTGGAGTGCTCCAGTTAGCCTCCCCAAATGTAGGAGAAGGCTAAGTTAGCCTCCTTAACTGAAGGTAGGCATTGGTGTGCTCATGTTTATGTCATCTAGTGCTCCTCTGATGTCAATTAAGTCAATAAAACTTAGGATAGTGGTTTAACTAGGAAAAATTGACCAAAATGAGTGTGTATGGTGGTAAATGTCTCCAACACCCCCCCTTAAGCTATACTCAGGAGGAGTAGAAAACATTAAATGCATAAAAATGCTAGGGCCCCAGTAAATAAGGCCATAGGTCACCCTGTACAATACTGAAACTCAAACAATGGTAAAAAACAAACTAAGTGGGGAAAAGAGGGAAAACCCAGTGGGAAAACCCCCCCCTCAAGATGAACACTGAAAGTAGTAGAATCACCCTAATGAAACCACCCCCAGTAGTGAACGGAGGTAAGTGAACTTCTTTTTTGAAAATCTCTTGGTAAAGATGTCTGCAATTTGCCCATCAGTCGAGCAGTATTGAAGAATGATGGTCCTGCCATGCACTAGCTCCCTAATATAGTGCATGTGGATCTCTACATGCTTGGTCCTCTGCCTGGTAACTGGATCTATGGATATATTAATAACACTTTTATTGTCACAAAGGAGGACAGTAGAAAAATTACTACCAATATCAAACTCTGAAAGAATGCCTTGCAACCAAACTGCTTGGATGCAAGCATTCACCACTCATCGATACTTTGCCTCTGCTGAAGATAATGCTATGGAAGCTTGATTTTTGCTAGACCAGAAAATGGGGCCACCACCAAAAATGAAGACATATCCAATAGTAGACTTCCAATCAATAGAATCACCCACCCAATCGGAATCTATGTATCCAACCAACTCGAGCTCGGAGTCTGCAGCATAGTGAATGTCATAGGTCCTGGTTCCCTGAATATACTAGAGGATCCTCTTAGCTTCCTTCCAATTAAGATCATGGAGCTGCTGCATGTATATTGATACATAATTCATGACATAACAGATATCAGGCTGAGAATGTGTCAAGTACAACAAGCTACCAATCAGCTGTCGATAAATAGTGCAGTCCATGGGAGGTCTGCTTTATCCTTCTTCAAGGCTGATCCCTGAAAGGAAAGGGAATGGTGCAGGACTACATTCAGAAATGTTAAACTTGAATAATAGGTCTGATATGTATTTGGACTGAGTGACCATTATCCCATCATAATTTTGCTCAATTTTGAGCCCCAAAAATTGTTTTAAGAGCCCCAAATCACTCATTTCAAATGCATTGTGGAGAGCAGTTTCGATGGCTGAAATAGAAGCAACTATGCTACATGTGATCAGTAATTCATCAACATATAAAACAATAATAATCAAATTATCATAATACTGCTATATATACACATTTTTATCTGATCTACACCTTTGGAAGTTTTGCGAGAGAAGGAAGGCATCCATCTTGGAATACCACTCTCTTGGGGCATGTTTTAACCCGTATAGTGACTTCTTTAGCTTGTAAACCAAATATGGATCAGAGATGTATCCCTAAGGATGATTCATGTATATATTCTCATGAATATATCCATGCAGAAATGCTGAATTAACATCCATATGATGCACTTCCCAATGCTTAGATGCTGAAATCGCCAAAACTAGGCAGATGGAGTCCATTTTTGCAACCGTTGCAAAAGTCTCATGGTAGTCCACACCTTGGACCTGAGAGAAACATTTTTCCACCAAAATTGACTTATATTTTTAGGTTCTTCCACCAGAAGCAACCTTGTTCTGAAACACCCACTTGCATTGAACCAATTTCCTTCTCGGAGGAAGAGAAACTAGCTCCCAAGTAGTGTTTTTCTGAAGAGAATTAATCTCTTCATCCATGGCAACTTACCATCTCGTATCCTTTGGAGAATTGTAGTAGTATTTTGGGTCTTAAATAATCATCAAATAACAAGTTTTGTACAGAAAAGTATCAGGACAAGAGAGCACAATAATTGCTCTTTGGAAATCAGACTGGGTTCTCCTTGGATCATCCAGATTTCCAATGTTATCTCCTGTGAAGGAGAGTGTCTGTCGGGCCCATGTGGGAACATGATTTTTTACTTCAGGTTCTGATTAAGAATCTGATGTTTTATGTACACTGATATAAAAAATCATAGGATCCAAATCCGGGTCATCACCCCCAATTTCATCATCCAAATATTCAGTAGAATAGGAAGGAAATTCAGCAGTTTTCTCCTTCACTAGTTCCACCTCCCGAAGAGGCTCATCGAAATTGACACTCCTTTCGATGATGATATGTTTTGTTTTTATATCTAGTAGCTTGAAAACTTTTTATTCATCAGGATACCCAATAAATGGACATTCTATGCTTTACGGTTGCAAAGCCCTTCTTTTATCAAGTGGAATTCGGGCCCATGCAGTGGACCCAAACACCCGCAGGTTCGACACATCCGGCTTGTGTCCGAAGTATGCTTCGAAAGGGGTCTTCCCTTTTCAAAATGAGTGTGGTCACTTTGGTACTCTATTCTAAATTTATTCTGCAGCATGCATGGCTTCAGCCCATAAATTTGCAGCCAGCTTCTTTGATTCCAACATATAGGTGGTCATCTCCTTGAGAGACCGATTCTTCCTTTCCGCTACACCATTCTGCTAGGGAGTGTAGGGAATTTAATGTTGGACCTGAATACCACTTTGGGAGAATTTGTGCAGAAAATCATTACTAACATACTCCCCACCATTATCATATCTCAATATATTGATCTTAAGCCCAGAGGCATTCTCGATCAAGGCCTTCAGTTCAGTGAATTTTTCACATACTTCATATTTCTTTTTGAGAAAGAAGACCCATGTGTACCTGGAAAAATCATCAATAAAAGTCAGGATATATCTTGATCCATTCATGGATGTGATAGGCATGGGACCGCTGATATCAGAATGTATTAGCCCCAAGATGCACGTAGCTCTATTTGCCTTCCCCCGATCGAACTTGTGCTCAAGGTGCTTTCCAACTGCACAGCCCTTGCAAATTCCAATGGTTTCCTTGATGACCGGGAGGCCTTAAACCATGGATTTTTTCTGTAATTGCTACAAATATTTGAAATTGAGATGGCCAAACCTCTCATGCCACAGTCTACTAACTTCATTTCCATGAGTCAGCAGTGTAGTGGCCTTTGCATCCGCCACAAAGTGGGAAAACTCATAGGCTTTTGCATAATGGTTTGCAAGGCCTTTGGCAACAAGTTTCCTGGATGCAAGTTCTGTTATCTCAACATCATTAGGGATAAAGGATACTCTCTTAGGAACTCATGTATGTGTAATCTAATAGACACTAAGGATATTTGATGCCAGAGATGGTACATACAAAACATTTGAAAAATAGCCATTCTCAAGATCAACCGTACCTTGTCCTTCTGAAATGATGGTGGAGTCATATCCCATGTGGATGGGGATGGATTTTCCAGTATATGAATATGAGAAGGATTCTCTTTCAATCATCATGTGATTCAAAGCTCTAGAATCAATCAAGAGTGCTTTGGACTTTGAAGTGCTTGCCATGAGGGAATGACCTCTTTCATGCTATGGTTCCCGATCTTGCTAATATCTCCTCTGAAATCTTTCCGGAAGATTGATGTGATTTCTCTCAAGGAGAGAGGTTGATTCATCAAGATTCTTCTTCATGCACACATTTTTAGGGTGGAAACCCTTCCCGCAATATGAACACTTGACTTTTTCCTTTCCATGATGCCCTTTTCCTTTATTCTTCTTTAATCCTGAAGACTCATCATGCTCCTGGTTTTCAAATTTAGGATTACGAGCTTCGAATTTAGTTTTTGGGATATTGTACTGCTTTCCTTTACCCTTCATATCTTTGGGCCCTGAGACATGGAGGGATTGATCACGAGAGGATCTGATGATCCCCATATAGACAACTTATCATGTTCACTTGTTAGGGACTCAATGAAGGCATTAAGTGTAGGCATCTTCCATCCAGGGGTTGTGAGCTTCCCTGCATGGAATGTAGAGACAAAAACTAAATAATCATCTCCAAGTTTTGAGAGTATGGCGAGGATGAGCTGATCATCCTCCTTCTCCACTTTGCATTTCTTCAATAGTAAGACAATGTGCTTGAAATTTGTGAAAAAGTCATTCAAGGTCTCGAAATTGGAAGGCTGGAATGACATCAATTCATTTTCAAGCTGCTAAACTCTCAAATCATCCTGTTTTCCATACAGGGTTTCCAATTTGTCCCAAATTTCCTTTGGATTCCTCAATCCCGAAAGATGGAAAAGAAGATCCCAGGAAACAGAGAGGCACAAGAATCTGAATGCTTCATCCTTCTTGTTCAGGAATCTAGCTTTGTATGTCATAGAAGCAGGCTCTTCTTTAGTGTCCATAGTGACCCTATAGAGTCCTCTGGCACATAGCTAGATCTCCATGTCTCCTTTCCATGAGTGTAAATTGAATGGAGTCAAAATATATACGAAAGAATCCATCTGAATCTGCTGGAGCGAATGCTTTCACCCGTTAAAAACCTGAAAATCACAACAAAAAGGGCACCGTAAGGTCAGATAGCCTACACATTTTAGGCTTTCATCACACCCAGCATAGTCAATCAAGAAAGCTTGATCAATAAGTTCCTTACTTGGGGTATTAAGTGGTAAGCCTTGGATTCTGGTGCAGTGCTGGATTTTTGAGCTATTGCTCAATTTTCATGCAAGATTTGTCAAAAAACCTTGTTTTTGAGAGATCTGAACTTCATCCCACCATGAGCTATGATACCATATTAATCTGTCACAATAATCTAGTGACTAAAACACAGTCTCATAAGAGATTTCAGACAATAAGGCATGAAAATGGTGTAATAGTGCTACAAAATGAGTAGCTGCTCTGTATAATCAATAAAGAATGAGTAATACAATACAATGATAATGATACAAGCATGAATGACAAATAAATTTGAATTCCCAAGGAGCTCATTCGAATTGAATGAGTGAATCTAGCTTAATTGAATGTAAGCCACAGTCAACACTCAAGTTAACCACTCATCAAAACCCTAATTGACTCAACTAAGCCCTAACTGAAGTCGAAGTGCAATAAATGACTAAGTCTAACTAAAATTATCTCAGACACATGTCACTGCAATCCAACCAACAATTGGTAGTGCATCAATGACTCCAATGAACCTCTATGAGGTTAACCGAAGTGTAACTGACCATCAGAAGTGGTTAGAGGTGCCCCTGTTGACTCCAGTTCATTAAATAATCGATAAATAATCAATTTAATGAAGGAAGGAACCTTCACTGATCTGTTTAATTGATTATAACCATCAGTTAGCAATATGGGGCATTAATGACACTCAGGTCATCCTTGGAGTGCTCTAGTTAGCCTCCCTGAATGTAGGAGAAGGCTAAGTTAGCCTCCTTGACTGAAGGTAGGCATGGGTGTGCTCATGCTGATGTCATCTACTACTCCCCTGATGTCAATTAAGTCAATAAAACTTAGGATAGTGGTTTAACTAAGCCAAATTGACCAAAATGAGTGTGTATGGTGGTAAATGTCTCCAACATTTTATTGGATTTAAAGATACATAAAATATGGTCATTAAAGCAAAGAGCCATACATAATTTATGATTTCTTCATCCTCATAAAAATCAGATAAAATTCCTCATACAAATATGATATACAACTATTTCAAAATGGAATCCAAATACATGAAAACTAGTCATTCAAGAGCATGGGAATGCAATATTTTCAGACATTTATTTCTGATATCTAGAATTACAGAGAATATGGACATAAGAGTAAATATAAATACTTAATATACTTAATATTTTGAGTCAATTATAATCATCAAAGTGAAATAACCACTCCGACAAGTGCGCCATAAACATGAGAGTGTTGCAGAATGGAGAAGAAGGAATGAGAGAAGGGGGAGATAGAGAAGCATAAAAATGTATGAGCCTAAAATCTGAAAATAAAACAATTAACTAATCTCCAAATTAGAGGTATAAATGGACTTTCCATCAACCAACTTGGAAAGGAATCTAGCTCCCTCAAAATTGGTTCACAAGTAGGGAGAGTGAGCACTCAATGGACAAGCAAAATCTATCCAAAATGCAAAATACCAATTAATAAATGATAAAAATACATTCCCATTCCTCCTGAAATTCTTTGATTAACTTAATGAGGCCTCCTAAGTTCGAATTTCCCTCCATGGGATTCCTCCAACTCATCTTAGTTGTTTAGTAACTCCTATGGCACTTGTCTTCTTCTTCACGCTCCAATTCTTTGCCCAATTCAAATGGATGCCTCTAACTCCAACATTATCCCTATTTGTGGCTATTTTTATCCCTGTCATGTCATATTTTTCATAGTTCTGAAATAAGGTCTGAATTTGTCATACTTGTCATAGAATCTTTCATCATTTGTTGTCATAGATTGCATGGAATCTCTTTCCAACTGGCATACATTTTCTTCTAGTCTCTTCCTCTTCCATGGGATTTAATCTCCTTTAATAATTCTAATTCATTTCCTCATGATAATATATTTGACACCACATCACCCTCCTATAAATTTAAATTCCCTGTGGATTCGAATTCGGATGAATATCATGCCAAGTGTGTGGGGAATCTAGTCACCCAAAGGCTCCACAAGATTCTAAGTGTATTCATGATCTGGGAGGATCTAAAAAGGCCAATTTTCAAAATCATCATATTGCAAAAAAAATAGTACCATGTCTAATATCTTGTCAATCCGATTCCAACGATGCAAACGGTGTGTCAAACAGACTCCAGATGCAAAAGATATTGCGTTTTGAAGTTTGGCCCCAACAGGGAAAATTTTGGTTGAAGTGCCACGTGGAACTCCCTCAAGCTGCCACGTGGTAGTGAAAAAGAGCATTCTAATGACATGGCATGATGATGTGGCATGCTTACATGGCATGATAATGTGTCATGATGATGTGGCATGCTGACATGGAATGATGATGTGGCATGATAACATGGCATGGTGATGTGACATGATGACATAGCATGTTGATATTGCATGATGATGTGGCATGCTGACATGGCATGATGATGTGGCATGATGAAATTGCATGCTAAATGGCATGATGATGTGGTATGATGACATGGCATGCTGATGTGGCATGATGACATGGCATGATGATGTGGCATGGTGACATGGCATGATGAAGTGGCATGATGACTAGCATGCATGCATTTGTGCTTGAAATGAGTTTTAGGAAATTCATGCATTTACTCATGAGAAATTGTAAAATGATTAATATTTGAAGTGAGTGGAAAAATTACTCACATATTACTCATTTATTTTATTCCTTGAGTTGTTATGAAGTTAATGCATAGTTGTAACCAAAAACAAACATGCCATATTTGTAAAGAAGTTGTAACAAGTTGGTTTATGGTTGGAAAACCAACATGCTATTTAAAAAATGGATTTTGTTATGTAATGGATTATTGTTGGATTTTGTAAATGTCATTATGGGGAAGTAACTAAATGTGAAAACCCATGGGCATGTGGGCATGAACCATATTTTTGGTTTATGTTCTTAAAATCCAAACCAATTTGTAACTAATCCCAATTTGGAGAATCACATGTATCATGCCACCAAGAGTAGCTTCTCCTATTTAAGCACTTGTCATGTGCATTTGAAGGGGGCTCAAGTTTGGAGAGATGTAGGCCATAGAGGAAGCAAGCATCTGAGAGGCCCCATTGGGGGTCTCCATTGGAGAAGCTCATGGAGAAGCTCCAACCTTGTAGTTCCAGCTCAGAGAGAAAGCATGGCTCCATCATGTCTGAAGGTGATCCAGCGTAGGAGACAAAGAAGCAGAGTCAGTTCAAGGAGGCAACATTTCAATTTGCATTTTAAGGCAAGTAGCGACCATCTACACTCTCATCCCGAAGGACAAAGGTGAAGGGATTGGTTGCTAAGAGTGTGACTTTGGTTTTATTGATGCACTTGTCATGAAAACATATTGTCGTCTATTGAGACTATCCTGCAGAAGATCGTGTGGTGTAGCTCGAGGTTCGTGGCTCGTAGAGTTAGTTGAAAGAGTGTGATTTGCAACATTATTTAAGTCTTTGATCTGCTCGAGGTTCGTGGCTCGTAGATTCAGTTGAAAGAGTGTGATTGGATACATTGGGAAAATATCTTCATGTCCAAGTTTGGAAACTTCTCGAGACAAAGGAGGCAGGCATTTGCTTGCTTGATTTCTGTAGTCTTCAATTGAGTCCTATAGCTTGTGCACTTATGTGACCCATTAGAGGCAGTTATGGTGCGGCAGTAGAGATGAACAAATGATGAAGAGTCTATAGGTGAATCCGTTGTGATGTATCTTATGTATTTGTGCATCTTTGCAATGGATTGGTCACTCTATTTTGGAGTAGGCCCGGAGATCTTGTGAACTCCGTAATCAAATCGTGTCCCTAATGTGCTTGAATCATTTTTCATTTTCATGTGGATGATTCTATGTTACACACTTATATTATGTTCATGTTCACTTGCACTAACGTTAGAAAAACAATCCTATTGGTCCCGATTGTTTCGAGCGGGTTCGATGACTTTCCGGGCTCGCCCCCGAGATCAGATCAAGTGGTATCAAAGCAGGCTGACAAGTGTTGTAGGTTGTGGATTGTTATGAGAAAAATTTTGCAGTGTGCAAAAATCCAAGAATTGGAAGTAGTTTGTGCAGGAATCAATGAAGCAAGAAGTAGATGAGCATACCTGCAAGAAGCTTTTGGGGACCAAAAGCCTTCCCAGTGGGGAGGAATGATCTAGGAGGATCTAAAAAGGCCAATTTTCAAAATCATCATATTGCAACAAAAATATTACCATGTCAAAGAGCTTGTCAATCCAATTCCAACGATGTAAACTATGTGTCAAACAGACTCCGGATGCAAAAGATATTGCGTTTTGAAGTTTGGCCCCAACAGGGAAAATTTTGGCTGAAGTGCCATGTGGCACTCCCTCAAGCTTCCACGTGGTAGTAAAAAAGTTCATTCTAATGACATGGCATGATAATGTGTCATGATTATGTGGCATGCTGACATGGCATGATGATGTGGCATGATGACATGGCATGGTGATGTGGCATGATGACATAGCATGTTGATATTGCATGATGATGTGGCATGCTGACATGGCATGATGATGTGGCATGATGAGATGTCATGCTAAATGGCATGATGATGTGGTATGATGACATGGCATGCTGATGTGGCATGATGACATGGCATGATGATGTGGCATGGTGACATGGCATGATGAAGTGGCATGATGACTAGCATGCATGCATTTGTGCTTGAAATGAGTTTTAGGACATTCATGCATTTACTCATGAGAAATTGTAAAATGATTAATATTTGAAGTGAGTGGAAAACTTACTCACATATTACTCATTTATTTTATTCCTTGAGTTGTTATGAAGTTAATGCATGGTTGTAACCAAAAACAAACATGCCATATTTGTAAAGAAGTTGTAACAAGTTGGTTTATGGTTGAAAAACCAACATGCTATTTAAAAAAGGGATTTTGTTATGTAATGGATTATTGTTGTATTTTGTAAATGTCATTATGGGGAAGTAACTAAATGCGAAAACCCATGGGCATGTGGGCATGAACCATATTTTTGGTTTATGTTCTTAAAATCCAAACCAATTTGTAACTAATCCCAATTTGGAGAATCACATGTATCATGCCACCAAGAGGAGCTTCTCCTATTTAAGCGCTTGTCATGTGCATTTGAAGGGGGCTCAAGTTTGGAGAGATGTATCCCATAGAGGAAGAAAGCATCTGAGAGGCCCCATTGGGGGTCTCCATTGGAGAATCTCATGGAGAGGCTCCAACCTTGTAGTTCCAGCTCAGAGAGCAAGCATGGCTCCATCATGTCCGAAGGTGATCCAGCGTAGGAGACAAAGAATCAGAGTCAGTTCGAGGAGGCAACATTTCAATTTGCATTTCAAGGCAAGTAGCGACCATCTACACTCTCATCCCGAAGGACAAAGGTGAAGGGATTGGTTGGTAAGAGTGTGACTTTGGTTTTATTGATGCACTTGTCATGCAAACATATTGTCGTCTATTGAGACTATCCCACAGAAGATCGTGTGGCGTAGCTCGAGGTTCGTGGCTCGTAGAGTCAGTTGAAAGAGTGCGATTTGCAACATTATGCAAGTCTTTTATCTGCTCGAGGTTCATGGCTCGTAGAGTCAGTTGAAAGAGTGTGATTGGCTACATTGGGAAAATATCTTCATGTCCAAGTTTGGCAACTTCTCAAGACAAAGGAGGTAGGCATTTGCTTGCTTGATTTATGCAGTCTTCGATTGAGTCCTATAGCTTGTGCACTTATGTGATCCATCAGAGGCAGTTATGGTGCGGCGGTAGAGATGAACAGATGATGAATACTCTACAGGTGAATCCGTTGTGATGTATCTTATGTATTTGTGCATCTTTGCAATGGATTGGTCACTCTATTTTGGAGTAGGCCTGGAGACGTAGCCAGGAGATCTGGTGAACTCCGTAATCAAATCATGTCCCTAATGTGCTTGAATGATTTTTCATTTTCATGTGGATGATTCTATGTTACACACTTATATTATGCTCATGTTCACTTGCACTAACGTCAGAAAAACGATCCTATTGGTCCCGATTGTTTCGAGCGGGTTCGATGACTTTTCGGGCTCACCCCCGGGATCAGATCAATTCATGAAACCATGCCACCTTATTTTATTATAATTTATCATTTATGTGACCCATTTAAATGTGAATATGGTAAAATAAATTCCTTTTGGGTCCCATATCCCCTTATTACAAAATTTATGTCTCCATCTCAACCTAGGGAACTAGAAAGTTGGTGAAACATTATTTGCAAGTAGTCTTATTTGGAGGGGGACATGACACTCTTCCCTTTCACATTTTCAAGGGAGTTAAGAGTGAATATAATACACTAAATGTATTTAAAATTCATTGAGGATGAACTTTCAACTTGGGAATTTTCCTTGGTAACGTATCATAGAATTCATAGGATACCTTGTGTAGGTTAAGATCTTCTGGTTTCACATATAGGAATGGAACCTATGAAGAGTTATCTCTACAAGTTGATAATTTAAGTTTTGGAATGAATAAATCCATGCATCATTGGAATACCTCATCCCAACACCTTGGTGGTGATGTATTTAAGGATTCCTTAGGGTTCTTGAACATTGCTTCAATATTGTTGTAATACATTTTCCCATCACCATGTTCCCCCTGTAATGACTACATATATTCTATATATACATATTGCAACTCATTGTACATGTGGCACCATTATTTGGCAAACCCTATTAAATATATACTTACATATATTTACCCTCATATATTCCCACTTGGGGTCATATCATATACATTTACTCCCATAATGACCCACCTTAGGTCATACATAGTACCCCCCCTGAAAAATATTTGTCCTCATATACTTGTAGTTAAGGGTTTTATGTGTGATGAAACCAAGTAATAGGATATCCTCAAATTCCTACTATGTTGATGTCACTTATAATGATCCATCCATCCAAATTCAATCGTTTTTGTTGTAATTATTTTTTGTTCCATAATTGTTTTTCCTTTGATTCCATGTGTTGTTGTTGTGACTTATCTAATTTGTTTTAATTTCTAGTCTTTGATAATATCTTGTATGGTAATGGTTTTTTGATGCCTCATCCCATGAATATTATTGGTTATTTCATCTTCTACATTGGTAATGTCTATGGTGTTCCTCTTATATTTATAGAAAAAAACTTGGTAATCAAGGTGTCAATATGGATTTGATACCAAATGTTATGTAACAAGCCCTTAAATTATCATAACAGACAATATTATAGACCATTTACAACAAAATCAAATGTAGAGTGAACCTCCAAGATAGATAAGAGAAATGAGTTACATCATAACTACTTGAAGACTAGGGGAACCTCCTCTAATTATGTCAAGTCATTCATACATCCAATTTACATTCCCCCCCCCATAATGAATACATGTATTATGTATATACATATTCCAAATCATTGCACATGTGGCCCCTTTATTAGGTTGATTCTATTGGATATACACTTACATATACTTAGATCCATATATGCCCCCCTTAGAGTCATATCATATACATTTAATCCCATATATTTCCCCACTTGCATCATATCAGGTTCACATTGCGTCACATTTATCCATTATATGGGGAAAATTTTGTTGAAACTAATTCCTAGTGAGCCACTTACCTTGGTGAAGTTGTCATGATTTGACAATCCAATGCATGTTAGGAATAATATCCTGGAGTGATAAAAACAAAATGAATGTGGAAAAAAAAATAGAAGATAACAATACAAGAGACACACCAATATACATGGTTCACTTGATATGGGCTATATCCATGGAGAAACAACTAATACTTAAGAACATAATCAATATCCACAACCAACAATATCACACTTGGAGACTGATCATAACAACTCCATTGCTAATACACATGCTGGACTATGCTCCAACTTTGGACGTAAGAAGTTTCTCATCCTCACCATCATGTTTGAAGGACACATGAAACTGAGCAGGAACTCAAATTATCCTTTGTTATTGCTTTTGTTAACAATTTTCACTTCAAACTTAAGTAGAGTTCATCATTTATATTAAGCTACTAAGTACATCAATTAAGCATGTAATAAATCATATATCATAGAAACACATCACAAGACAAGTATTGTAAAATTTATTTATAATTGGATATGTGTTGTTCAGGACATTACACCCTTATAACCTAGGGTCCAGGGTTACCAACTTACTATTAGAGTTGTAGACAATAAGCTTTTACAGAAAATGGAATAAGAATAGGAAGATATATTGGCTTACCTGTTTTATGACGGTTGATCCAAGCTTGATCTTCTCTTGCTTCAATCCCCTCCAAAGCTTCTAGGGATGTTTAGCTTCACCTACAAAGAGCCAATTCTTCAAGCATTATCTCATATATGTATAAATCAGAGGTTAGATGAAAAGAATATTAATCATATAATTGAACATATTCATTAAACCAATATACATGAGACAAGAACAATACAATATTGGAAGAAGAATTCTCTTTATTAACAAACCGTGAGTAGGTAAGAATACAACCCAACTTTTGACACAAGGACTCCTCTGCAACCAAGCACTCTGAGTTCTGTTGCTCCAAGACTCTGAAGGTATACCACCAGCATAACTTCTCTCTTCCAAAATTCCTTGATTAGCCCCATCCCAAGGCCTCTATTTATACTTTGGAAATAGAGAGGTTTCAAAGGTTAGGATGGTTGAGATGGTTGGGATAGTTATGGATTAGGGCCCAACTAATCTCATCTAATCATGATTTATATTTTTTAAGGTCGAATTAAGATGTACACAAGTATTAATATAGGCAAGTTGCGTATGATACGCATGTTTCTCAAAGGGAACTTGCGTATGCAAGTTATACGTGGGTTGCAATGCATATACTCGTGTATGATACGTGAGTTGCAATGCACATAAACACGTATGCAACCCAAATCTCAGAATAAAAATATATAAGTATGGTTTGAGGATAATGCATCAAAGGTCACACACATCTATAGTTTTTTGGCCACTTCAATCCAAATTGTTCTTTTGTGTACCAACATAATGAATGTCAGCACTTAGATGGAGAAGTGCCATTTTGGATGATAACAGATTCCCCCTAATGTATGAGGTCAAAGGGAAGCGATGGCCGAAATACATTATAATATTTATCTTGGAGAACTCAGAAGTCCAAGGAAGTAGAGGAAGTACCTAAAACAAATACATATCAATGTCATATACAAAATCATATCTAACGATACCATGTTCAATATACTGGAACACTAGCTCCTTTACAATATTTGATTACATCATATGATACGGGTACAAGACCATGTATATTACAAAGGTGGATCGAAGCCACAATATACAATGGTGAGTCTTACAAATCTAGAAGTGGTGTAGGTGAACACAACACAATATTGCGCAACTTAGGTTATAGATGTTAACCTAAAGTATTCGTCAAAATCCAAAGGAACCAGTACAATCTAGGAAATGTGAATAGATGTACTGAAGTTGAACATGGAAAGGATTCAACATATTGTCAATCAAATAGGTGAAAACTGACAATTGAAGCAAAGGAATTCACCAATGATGAAAGTGAATCCTAAGGTACCATCGTCAAAACTCTAGGTATTCGTCTTCAGGAAGTGCTAATGAGAAACCATGTTGTGATGAGGAAGGAAATAGATCCTCCAATGGGTCACAAGAGTGACTAAGAACAAGATAAGGGAAGGTAGACACAAGCGATATCAGATAGGATAATTATGGAATTAGGATAATAATCAGATGCAGGGATAAATCCTTGAACAATGATCACGACACAGAGATGACCCAAGGCAGATTTTAACTTTATAGATAGGACAACTAGACCTATCTTCCATGTAGGAGACATGATCAAATTCCCCAGGTATAAATGACAAGTGGAGGAGTAAGAAACTCGAAGTGATAGCTAAGCTCAAAGTGTACACATAGACATGAGTATCAGAAAGTTCATAGAGTGCTATGTTCAAGGAGGACATGCTGCCACCGTCTGTAACCCAAAAAGAATACTTCTTCCTTATCTTTCCTATTAAATTTTAACGAGTCCAGGAAAGTCAAATCAGGTCTCTCTTCATTTTTAACAAGATTAAAGAGGGGAGAGAATAATTATTGATCATGTCATTGATTCATGGATTTTACAAGCCCGAACTAGTACATGCTTGTTGGTGTTTTCATGTTTAGAGAGTATGAAAACTCTGACGAAGACTCTAGGGGGTTCCTTTTTCATCCAATTTAGTCTCCTGAGCCCGAAAAAGTATAAAACATACCAAAGAAGAAATCGCTTAACTTCCAAAGAAGAAAAGGTGCACCTTTTTCATACTTAGTTAGGGAGGTCCAAAAAAGGTTAAATTACCACCTACCCAACACTCCTTCAAGAGCAGCTTATAGCTTGAGTTTTATGAGTGTGAAGGAAAGCAAGATCACTAGGAAAGATCCATTTGGTTACGAGGAATGGGGCTTACAACATTAAAATTGATGCTTTGTTCTTAGTGTTTAATGAGCATGACAAAGACATAAAGCACACTTAGAATCTTTTTCATGTTTAGGTCCAGAGCACGAAAAAGAGAAAACTAAGCTCATATTGGGTGCTCCTTTTCCGTAAGTTTAGTCCCTGAGGTCTGGAAAAATGATAAGCCTATGCCTGAGAATACTCTTCTCAATTCCATAGAAAAGAGAGTGATCATTTCTCATATTATTCCACATGGTCTAAGAAAGTGATAACCTACCACCAATGTGGATGCCCATTCACATATTCTTAATGAGCCTTAATGGACAAATTTACTCAGCAGTCAAGTCTATTTTGAGGAGTTAGACTTAGGCCTAAAGAAGCTCCATAAGGATGGGGATCTTTATAAAGGAGATAGCTTGTAAAAAGAGACCAAAATGAGGCTCAATTTGGCATGAAAAATAGCTAAGAAGGATCCCCTAAACCTATGACAAATGCGGCATGAGTACCAAAAGACAAGCAATGTGTTCTAAACTAGGGTACTCATGGAAGGAAGGCCCTATCTATGGAATAACAATGATATAGATAAAGTAAAAATGGTTAAAAACCATAGTCCATGGTCAAAGTAGTGATCCTAGGGTTAAGGAGGATTAGGTATAAATGCAAAAATGCATGTAAATGACCAAAATCCTATCCTATATGAGTGAAAAACAACTTTGAGTAACCATGAACCTTTTGCATTAAGAAAACATGACATGGCATTAGTTTGATTTTTTATAGAAATTAAAACTATAGGCTAAAAAAGCCCATATTTTGAAATTAATTTTATAAATCGTTCAAAAATAGAAATCAAAATCACCATTTCATATTTTTACCCAATGTAGGCAATTTTTACCTCTGACTTCAATCGCTCAGTGTGGACAAAACAATGGACGATTTTCAAAACCGCAAATGCCAGGTAAGTCAGCTCTTCATACTCTTCCATTTCATCCATTCAAATTTTCAATTTAATGCAAAATTTTAATGTTTTAAGCCAATTTTAAGGAGGTCGCATTATATACGTGGGTATGCAACTTACACAGTCACATACACACGTTTTATATGTGACTTGACCGAAGGAAACCCACGTATGATACATGACATGTCCAAAGGACAGTCGCGTATACTGCGTAACATAGAAAAAGTAAACCTAGGAACAAAATCAAAGTTTTTGAATGATATTTAATGTTTAATGGTGGCTTTATTGACAGGCTAAAACATGTTGTTGGAGTGGAGAGAAAGGGCACATGAAACTATGGACCAAGATGCACTCCGAAGCACTCCCACAGTGCAAGCATTGCGGCAAAGTGGGTTGCTAAAGTTCTTTTGTACCTCACCTATGCGATCCAATGTCCACTTGCTGGAGTTTTTAATTAACTATTGGGATCATGATCTAGGTGCATTTGACCTACATGGTGAGATTCTAGAAATTTCACTGGACTACATCTATTTCATTGCAGTTTTGTCATGACAGGGAAAAACTACTAACTTGGAGGGTACCGGTAGAGGCGGTGACCTTCTAAGTGTTCGGGACTATATCAACACTTACTACATGCCCAGTACTCAAAAAAGGGGTACTTGCATCCCTATGGAATATATTCGTAGCTTGCTATTACAAGTGTTGGTAAGCATAATATTGAAGGTTGCAGGATCATCATCACTCCATCTTGTAACTCGGAAAAAAATGAGATTTGATGTGGAGTGCCTACATGGAGCTATATTTGACTAGTGCTCAGGAGTAATCCCGATAATGAAGAAGCAACTCTCTGACTACAAGAGAGGACGACGAAAGAAATTTGGCTATTCTAGTATATTTGTGGTCCTTTTCTTTGAGAGAGTGCCCACTCTCAGCCCTATAGTACCTCTACTAGATTTCTCTCCCTGTCGGCCTAGATTGAGTAGGTGGGGAGAAATTTTCCTTTGCTAGGGCGACAGTCGCTCGGTTCAGAGTGTTTATCATGATGATTTCTACCTATGGTGGGAACAATAGCTACTAGCACTGGACCAATTTCCATATGCTGGTATGGATTTTAGAGGTGACAATGACCTTGTCCTCCCTCCTGGAGGAGCATGGGAGGCATTAGGTATTTTGGTTTTTTCAAGTTTTTAAGAATTTTTCATCATAAAGGTATATACATGTGTATAAGATTTTTTAATCCTTTTGATGTTTAAAATGCATATATTGGACCAGTTTTCCCTGATGGGCATTCTCGTATATATATACAACCAGTGGCAGGAGAGTATTAGGGTTTGATCTGGGTACTTGAGGGGAAGATGGCCAAACTGACGCAAAGAGTCCCAACTCTTTGTATTGAGTATATCCCTGCCATTATGCAAGAACTAGTTGTTGGTATTCCACCCACCTGAATATGCCTTATGAGGAAGGTAGCCAAGGCAGTACTAGTCTACATAGATGCTGCTAAGGATGTTGCAGCTGAGGAAGCTAAAGAGGCCCGAGAACAGGATGGCCAGGATGACCAGGGTGACCAGGGTGGTCAAGATTAGACCTAGTAGCATTTTATGGATTATGATCCAATTTTTGTACATTTTTGTATATTTATACAGCTATGAATGGATCTGAGGATTAAGAACTCGACCTATCTATATGGACATATATTCACACACACACACACACACACATATATATATATATATATATATATGTCAGTTTATTTACATGTGTTTTATAATGTATATGTTGTGTATTTTTATGAAATATGTGTTAAGTGCCAATCCAAGATATAATTCACATATACATTAATTAATGAATTTTGATTTCTTGGAATATGATTAAATGTGATAAAATCAAAATTTCTTTCCAATAACCCAACTTGCATGAATTGACCTAATAAAATAGGGTTTTTCACCTAATAAGCTCGATTGAGCTGGGAAACTACCATTTGAGATTCAAGTCTGACTTCCAGCTGAGTGATACCACATGACAAGGCATCCCATAAAAGCTCAATGATATCCCTGTATTTGGCCACATTATTGGTAGCAGGACCTAGGCAAGCACCTCCAGAGGCAACTAGCTATCCTGAGGGTGAGTAAATAACCCATGCGGCTGAAGCCAGGTTGCAAGTGTGACGACTAGCACTATTTGCAAAACCTATGAACCAATTGGAAGACATCTATAACAACCAACATATGGTATAATACCACAAACTAGTGAGCTATTGTACATAAAGTTACATACAATAAAAATACAAGAAAAAGTGATAAGCCTAAGCATAGTACTTCTTCAGGTAGAGCCCATTTCTAGGCTTAGGCAGCTTATTCCCCTCGAAAACAGTTAATTCATATGCAAATTTCTTCAAAAACATTGACACAGCATAGGGCCCTAACAACATAGACCTAAATTTCCATGCCCCCAGGGGTTCTTTTCCTTGGTCCCAGAGCAAGACCAACTTCCCTTCAAAAAAAATCCTAGGTTTGACTGACTTATCATATTGATTTTTCACCCTATTTTTATGAGACTCATTTGTAGTCAACACATCTCTACGTTGCTCATCTAGATATTCTAAGTGTAACAAATATTCATCCAGCTCAGTCGTATTAGGTAACACATGAATGACAATTTTTTAAGACGGGATTTCACATTCAACCGGGGTTACTGCTTCCATTCTGTGAACGAGTTAGAAAGGAGAGAACCATGTGGCAGTTTTTACATTGGTTCGATAAGCCCAAAGTGAAAGATACAGCATGATGTGCCAATTTTATCGGGCTGCGTTAATAGTATGCTTGAGAATAGTCTTCAAGGTCTTATTGACTGCCTCGACTTAACCATCCGTTTGTGGGTAGAAAGAAGACGAATGTCCTGGTTTAAACCCTAGCATAGCGGTCAATTCATTCATCATGCTATTTTGGAAATGACTGCCATGGTCAGTGAAAATCTCTTTAGGAATACCGAAATGTGTGATAATTTTATTGAAAACAAAAAAAAGGTGTAGTTTCCCCATGAGCCTTATAGGTGGGCACTGCCACTTCCCACTTCGTGAAGTAATCCACAGCGACAATGATGTATTTGTGCCCCCTAGCCGAAACTGGGTTGCATGTCACGTAATATACCCCCCACTTGGTGAAGGGGCCCACTGAAATGATGGGAAATAATGGAGTAGGATACGATCGCATCTTTCTGGTGTGAAGCTGACAAGGATGATAGCGCTTCATGGCTTGCACACAATATTTAAAGATCGTGGGATAGAAATAACCGGCACGTAAGATCTTATGGGTCATTTCTAACCCAGATAAATCACCCCCACATGCTCCTCTATGGGCATCATTTAGGACAATATCATCCTCTTCGTGGGTGAGGCACTAATGCAAAATAGAGTCTACCCCTATACGATATAAAGTATCTCCAATAATGAGGTAGTTTTTCGCATGTAAGCATAATTTGTGTTGTTATTCCCGCAAAAAGGTTGCAGGACACTTCAAAGTCTGGAGATAGACAAGTATATGTCCATACCAAGGTTCAGAGGTGGAAATCAAGAAAATGTGCTCATCTGGGAATGAGTCTTCTTCAATAGCTATATATTCTTCAACGGGAAATTCTGCAACAAGTTCTGCAAAAACTAAGGATTTTTTTGAATTTGGCGGATTGAAAATCCAAGTCAAAATCCTGAAGAATGACTATCCATTTATTAAATTTTCCTCTTACTATACATCAAGACAAGACATATTGGAAAGGATTGACATCTACCACTACTGTCGTAGTCCTCAGTAAGATGTATTGACGTAACCTTTGAACAACATATATAGCTGCTAATGCCAACTTTTTGACGTGGGAGTACCTAAGTTCAAGGCCAGCTAAAGCACGGCTAAGATAGTAAATGACATTCTCTTGGAGCTCATCATCCTCCTGGACTAGAACTACCCCTATGATCAACTTGGATGTGGCTAGATATAATATAAAATCACAAGAGTAATCTGGCGATAGAAAGAAAGGTGCCAACAACAAAGCTTTCTTTAATTCCTCGACTGCAAGTTGTGCGGTTTCATCCCATACAAATGGGATGTCCTGCTTCAATAGGCGCATGAAACCTTTAGTGATCTTGCATAATTCATGATAAAACGTTGAAGAAAGTTAGAATTTCCTTGCAGGCTCTGAAGTTTCCTGATGGAACGAGGAGGAGGAAAATTTACAATGGCCTCAACTTTCAAAGGATCCACATGAATACCTTTGTTAGAAACAATGAACCCAAGCAGCCTACCTGACTCGACACATAAAACACACTTGTGAGGATTCAAGCGTATTTTGTAATTCATGAATCGTTCAAAAATTAAATGCAAGTGATCTAGATGTTCGATCCTCTTATGAGAATGCACCGATAGATCATCTAGGTAGGGTTCAAAAATAGACTTGATGTCATGAAAGGAAAAATTCATTTCCCGCTGAAAGGTAGCCCCTGCATTTTTCAATCCAAAAAGAATTTTCTTATACGCAAATGTACCGCAAGGACAAATGAAATCTGTTTTATGTTGGTCTTCCAGCTTGATTTGAATCTGATTATACTCAGAGAAACCAGCCATAAACGAAAAGACTTCACTCCCCACACAAGCATCAATTATTTGATCTATGAATAGTGTGGGGTAGTTATCCTTAGGACAAGATTTGTTTAAATCGTGAAATTCTGTACAAACATGTATCATTCCTTGCTTCTTATCGACAGAAACAGGGTTGGATACCCATTCCGTTAAAGCAATTGGGTAAATAAAACCATCTTTTAGCAGCTTTTCAACTTCATCCTTAATGGCTGCGGCTTTATGCGAATTGACAGGTCTAAGATTTTGTCGAACTGGTTTGGCATCATGATAGGTTTGGATTTCATGTTCGACTATCAATGGATCTATGCCTGGAATCTCCTCATATGACCAGGAAAACAAGTCGCAGAACTCCTTAAACAAGGCCGTATAGATAGCAATCTCCTCTGGAGAGAAGTTTGCACCAATATATACATTTTCCACAATGTTGGGGTTCACAGAGATGTTGATAGGAATAGTAATGGGAATATTTGTCATATTCCCCTCAGTAAATATTCCCTCCCTTGGTTAGGGATTGATTGGTATATCAGCATCACCTGCCAGTCTCATATGGAACTCTTGAGTTTCAATCCTGCTTAACTCTTGAAGAAAATAGGATCTATGATGAAGACCTTTGCAGATCTTATCTCGTCTGCTCATAGCTTCCAAAATGGATCCATTAGATGGAAAAACCATATATAAGCAATCTTCAGTATGCAAAGAGTTCTCTACCCAAGCAGGAAGATAAGTTTCTTTTGGATCCTCTGAGACTGTAGGAGGAACCAAAATGGGATCAACAGTGATGTTAACGATAGCTTGATAAGATACTACCACTGTCTATAAGGGCACTTCAGGTTCATGACGGGCAGGTAGGACCCAAGGATCCGTTCTATCTCTAACCTTTGCAATAGAATTCCCTACACTAGTAGAACCTAAATAATTAATCAAGGTTGGGATATCAAATGTCCCCATTAACAATGAATACATTCCAACACCTAAGCTCTCTGAAACAAGTTTGACCTGATCAACCAATGGGATGGTGGACTCAGTAGTTTCCATGCGGCCTTTTTGAGTGAAACTGAGTTGGTCAACTGTAACCAACTTCCCTTCGTATGGAAACACTACCACCTCAAGAACAATTGATGCAATTGCAGACATGGCATAAGTCCAACTTCTCCCTAGAAGCAAGTTGTAATCCAATGGTGCAACTATTACCTCTACTTCAACAGACACTACCTTCCCTACCAACTTTATCTCGAAAGCTGGTAGGATACCATGTGGAAAAAATGACCTTCCATCGAAAATAGTAAGTAGGGTGTTCAATGGAACTAGCTTTGGAGATCCAAGAGCCTTCCAGCAAGACAAGGACATGACACATGTGGAAGCACCCTCATCGACAACTGACCTTCCAATGGTCACTTCCGCCATGGATGACATCTATCGACAAGGCCACATGATACGGCAGGCCAATTTTGACATCAGACAAATTAAATTTCTCCATGAGGCTCAATGAATCCATACTAACTAAGGCTAGTAAGAGTGCATCTCGATGGGTGGGACAACTCTATAGTACCTCCAAAGCGGACAATGCACAAGGGGTTTGGGCTAAATCTTCAACTACAGAGTAATTGGTTGTAGCCCTAGCATTAGGATTGTGCAATTATTTTTTGAAGACACCTTTTGGTAACTTAGGCATGGTTTCAATAGGTTTTTCAATTGTGAGAGGGTTATAAGTTTAACCTATATAATTTCCCTTCTCAGGAGCCTCTGTCTCATAGTTCTTGTTTCTAGTCTGGAGTAATGTCTAGGGTCGAACCATATTGATATAATTTTTGTTAGGGGAATTAGCAGTGCCCCCTCTATTAGGGATTTCTCCCTAGCTACAGGAAAGAACAACTACCTTCTGTCTATAGGACAGAAGGGTGGGGTTCTCGTTGGTGAAAGAAAACCCTGCACATAAACATTAGCTTTGAGCCATGGAAACCCTGCAGGAAATGGTTAGAAAACAAAATAAAGCTACAAGAAATCAAAGGAGAACCTACAGCAAACCATTAGCAAACAAACCTGCAAACAAAATAAGTTAGAAAACTAAAATAACAATGAAATAAAACACAATTATACCTTCAATCTTGGTGGAAATGGGCCACCATCCCCTAGCTCTGGAAGCACCTCTCTCTATGGTATGGAGACTTGGGTTATGGAGCAATGGATGAGAGAGAGGGTGAATGACTTGAGAGACAAAGGGTCTCAAGGCACTCACACGGGCAACATAACGATAGAGGGAGAGAAGGTGTCTTTTGAGAGTGACCCCCACCCCCACTATTTATAGTTTTTTCTAGAGATTTTAGGGTTTTAAGCTCTTGGTCAGGGATTTGACCCCTTTTTTGGGCTTTAAGCCCCTTTCACCCAATTCTTAGCTCCTTTGGGGGTTTTAAGCTCCTTTGAGGGGTTTTAGCCCCTTCTTGGAGGTTTTAGCCCCTATGAGAGCTATTTTGGCTCTTTTTAGGGGTTATTAAGCCCTTTTTCATGTTTTTGAGCCTTTGCAAGGGTGTGGGGGTCAAATGAGGGTAGTGAGATAGATGTCTTTGGGTGGTGTAGGTTATGTAGAACTCATTGAGGGATTTTTTGGGTTAATAGATTGCCCCTTGATGTGTGAGGGTATGAGCTCATCGTATGGCCGACATACATCATAGGATTTTCTGGGGAGAGGTGGTGCTTCCTGGGCTGGGGCATGGTGGATTTTGGTATTTGTATTAATATGGTTCCCATCAATGGGTAAGATACAAATAATGTGTGACATGTATATGGACAAGGCCAGCATCCCCATGCCCATAACGATGTCAAAATAATAATGTGATCTAAGCTCTATAATACAAGAGTTGATCATGTACAACTATTGTTACAATAGCGGTTGCCTCAATGCGAGGTTGAATACAATACTAATTAGAAGAACTGCTACATTGGACCCATGTAATTCTCATGGAATGTTATATCTTCATGACTGATGGTCGGATGGATCTGGATCGGTACATAGCTATAGGTACTTACTAATGGAGAGTCAGAGTCTCTGTGGTAAAAATATGCTGCACCAATCATAAATCTATATAGAAGCACTATTGGGGCTTATGAACACTCTCTCCAATGCAAACCAAAAATCACAAGGGACATGAACCTATTGGGGTCTCTTAAATAGACTCATCAAGGTGCTAAAGTCAGGTGACATCCAGGGTCTTCGACCAGATACTGGATGGACCAATACCCTATACGAATCTCAATGGTGCAATCATGTAGCTGGAGTCGAGCACGTGAGAAACAACCATCCCAAGGGGCACTAAGGACTCCTCTCAAGTGGTCCAAGGAACTCATCAATGAGGTTAACGAAACCAGGATATAAGGACCTCTGGGTTTATCCTATGGAATATGTGTGTTGTTGTCGATAGAGGGAGACCTGCAACTGGCTAAGGCAATGGTGTTTCCTTTCCCATAAGCGCGAGGGAGATAACCGAAATATGTGAGACAATCTGACGACTGACCCACTGAATTGTGGGGGAAGGAGTTGAACATGAGCAGGGAATCAAAGGGAACTCAAACTTCCTTTTTTCAGAGTATGACGACAGGGCGAACCAGGAAGCAAATGAAACTGACTCATGGGAAAGGGATCATAGCTGTAATACGGGGAATGTAACTGTAGATGGGAAATACTTGGGGGAGGTAGAAACTTTTGGTATTGAAGGGATCCAAGGAAGACACATCGCAAAGTACTCTGAACAAAGGCGACCCAAAGTGGGAATGATGCTAAACTGTTATATATGGGGTGGTGTCTAAAGGCACCATTGTGGTACGATCTCGTGGATTTTTAGTGATTCCAAGAAAGTGACTGCTCGATGGTTCTTCAATTTTAGAGAGTTTGAAAGCATGAAGAAGACTCCAGTGGGGTCTCTTTTTCATTGATAGTCTCCTGTTCCTGAAAAAGGTTAAAAGTGTGCACAGGAGAGCTCACCCATCCTTTAGGGGATGAGAGACTTCTTTACCATTGGCAGTCCAATCAAGTCAGAAAGGTTAAACCTGTACTGAATGGACGGTCATTCAGATACTTTTACAAGCATGAATGAGACCAAGTTTTCTCGGTGATATTTTCTTGATGAGAAGGCTGGAAAAGAGCTTAAAGACAACCCATGGTGAGCTTTTTCATAAAGTTTGGCCCCTATGCCTGAGAAATAATAAAAGGATGCAGAGGGGAATGGTCTTGGCTTGAAGTGACAAGGTGGTCCTTTTCAGATGGTAGTCTACATAGTCTGCAAAAGGAGATGAATGAGACGAATCTGTAAACGCCCTTTCCTATACTTTAACGAGCAGAAAAGGAAGCAGATGCACTTGGTAATATTTTCATTCTTTTAGGAGTTAGAAAAGAGCTTAAAAGAAACTCCAGTATGGTCAACCAATCGAGGGGGCACTGATGGTTCCCCCATGTCGAGATAATGGACAGTGGTCCAAAGGTCATCCATGCAGTATGGATGGAGCAGGTGGCTCTTGAACATACCAATACATGCACGAGATAGATCGTAGTAGAGGCATTTGAGCCAGTGTGATATAGGCATGCAAACTGAGGTGGATCTCAGACAGAGGTAAGGAGAGTCTAGTGTGAGTTTTGGTGGGAAAACTGGACTACATGTGATGTGAGTGCAAGTTCAAAGGCAGGTATATGCTGAATGCATGCAAAAGAAATGATATGTCCTCTAGGTGGTGGTCTGAGGACTTGCATGAGTTGCAGTGGATGGATTAGACAGTTATATGCTGAAATAGTAAAATGGTATGCCATCCAAGGAAATGGTTCGAAGTCCCGCATGAGTTGCAGTAGGTAGGTATGACACAGGTATAGGTCCAGAGACACTTGTATCATAATGTTGTATGTAAACCAAGGTAAATCTCGGGAAGATGCCCTGAAAATTACTTGTTAAACATGAGACAATGGTCTCATTAGAAGATAGAGGATGGAACTCTAAAACCAGTGGTGCAAACGACATCTCAAACGGACTCCGTATACCCTTGTTATGTGAAAAGGAATAAAATAGGTCAAATGGGGCATATAAATGGGTGGGGACCACTTTGTGAGGTGTCATTGTCACTATTCACTGCTGTGTTGGAGAGGTGGTCCCTAAATTTCTTTTGTTGATTTCTCCCATTTCAACCGGCGGTTTTGAGATCCGTGACTTGCACGTAAGAGCTCTTGCAAAATATATCTTTTTTAGTGGTTTACATTTTGGATTTTCTCACCCCGGGGTCCTTTGTGAGCCTATTAGGGCCTCCACGAGCCAAGTCACACTTTTTGTGGGTAAAGGAGCAATTGAATTGCTCATTCTGACCAAACAGGTGCGACTGGGTCTCTCCTATGGGGCAGAAAGGAGCGATCTGAGGTCACTCCTATTAGGGTGAACAGTGTGACTTGGTCACATCTATGAGACTATTTTGAGAAACTTGGTCACTCTTTTGGGCTAGACAGGTGCGACCTAGTCCCTGGGTGACTTTTTTGTTGAACATTGTGGCTAACAGTTGTGTTATGCTTGTGCAGGATGTCTGATACTAAGTGGCATGAGAGAGACTGCAAAGACCTCTGATAGGAGGCATTATCAGATGGGAATGTGCATGGTGCACTGGCCCGTTGTGGATTACTGAAGTTCATGTGAATTCCCCTAATGAAGAGCTTACATATACTACTGCAGACTCTGGTGAGATTCTGGGACATTGGGGAGGAGGCCTTCATGATATAGGGGAAGTGTGTTGAGATTACGCTGTCGAATGTGTATTTTTTTACTGAGCTCCTTATGTTGGGAGTTGTTGGTGACTTGGTGCCAGTACTGTCTCAGGGGGAGACACTGGAGGAGCTATGTGATAAGCATTGTTACGCTACTTTGTATGTGCAAGGTACACACATCTTGACGTGTGATATTGAGTATTTTTTGACACGGGCTATGGTGACACTAGTGCTGTGTGTCTTGGGTTCCACGGGGAGCCACAAGATATCTACAGGGCAGCTGTAGATGGTAGAGCATGCCATGAGGGGCACTTAATATGGGTGGGACTAGATGTACCTTCTGGCTGTTCAGCATCAGCTGAACCATGTGAGGCAATATATGTGAGGATTTTGTTTTGGCTCTTTCTGATGTGATTTCTTCTTTGAGAAAGTACCTACTCTACATCTGCACCAGGAAATGAAGAATAGTGGTCCGTGAGAGTCGCGGATGTGCAGATGATGCCAGATGATGGTGCGAGAGGGAAATGGTAGAGTGGGATGCTTATTTACCAAGGATTTGCTAGAGTAGTGGAGGAAACTCCTAGTGGTTATTGAGGAGTACCCTTATGCATGTATGGACTATCATGGGGACCCTAAGATGCCCCGACCTCCAGACCAGGCATGGGGACTAGCTGGTATGCATGTGTGATGTTTTTGTATTCATCTTTATACATAGTGTAGTTTGTCTAGTTGATGATTGTATGATTATATGCATAGACTGATGGCGTCTTTGTTTGCATATGCAAATATTGGTCCTCGCCTGTCACCGGAGTATCAGAGGCAGATGGTCACCATTGTGGAGGTAGTAGTCCCTACGGGGAACCCTCGTAGTCGAAGATGATAGGTGGAGGCTATTTTTCTGAGCTTGAAGTGGCTTGCTGAGGGGATGTCTGACGTAGGCTGGCAGCATTTAGATAATGAGATGATTGACGCCATTCACAGTGTGCCTCTAAATTAGACCTCTGTGATGATGAGGATGGCTGTGTCATGTGATTGCATTCATCGGGAGGCACGAGGGGATCTTCCTGTAGAGGACAATGAGTCCTCTGAGGAAGATGATGATACTGAGCCAGATGATGAGGATGAGTCTGGGTCAGACTAATAGCCAGTGGGGCTGCCCCTGGTGCATTGGTGCACTTAGGATTTTTTGTATCGCTCTATATATTCAGCCGAGAAAGCATATGTGGCTTCTCATTTTGTACTGGACATATTTTGGAAATGCGATTTATATATATATATATATATTTATGCACATGGATGCACTTTTTATGGTTTTATATGTGAGTCTTTTTATGATGATGTGAATGAAATTCCTATGTGATGTATTTTTACATGTGTATGCATGTTTATATATGATGATGCATGATGTTGTTTTTTGTATCTTTCCTATGTGCAATGATGAATGTGCCAATTTGGAATGTCATTAGCCATTTGATCTGCTACACTATTGAGGCTTCTGGGAACATGTGTGAATGTGATGGATTCAAATGTTCTAACCATCTATTTAGTGTGCAGGAATTTTCTAAAGAGGCAAGGATCACATACCCAGTAGTAGTTGTTCAACTGGGAGAAGAGTAGTTGGGAGTCTAAGAAGAAATCAAGATGGAAGATTCCCAATTGGAGAGCAGTGTACAAGAGGCCATTGACACCATCATATTCAGCCTGGTTGTTGGTCACAATGCCCATGCATATTCTATCGATATGGATCAACTCATGTGACGGAGAGTAGATAACCCATGCAACCAAGGCGAGGGTTGGAGACCATTTGCTTGCTTTGTTCACAAATCCAATGTATCGCTCCAAGGTAGGATCCATCTAGAGCAATGAAGTAAACAATACATAAGACTCACTTTTAAAAACACATAAAAAAAGAGACAAGTATGTTACAAGTTGACCTGGCATCACTTAAAGAGGTGAAGTTAGAGGGAAAGTGGTTTGGACTTTCAGGTGATCAGCGGTCATTCCTTTTTGCAACATGATGAACCCTAGAAGACGGAGTGTTGGGACATAGAAAAAAAAACTTGAAAGGGTTCAAGAATATTTTATACTTGCGACATCGCAGGAAGGCTTTCCACAAGTCGTCCATGTGTTGTACTTCCTCTTGTGACCACGCAATGAGGTTGTCAAGATAGACCAACATGATGTGGATGAGGTCGCAAAAATAGTGTGTCATGGCACAGTGGAAGGTGGCTCCAGTGTTATTCATACCAAAGGGAATTACTCAATACATGAATGTGCCCCATGGGGTTCTGAATGTAGCCTTGTAACGATCTTCTTTCTGGATTTGAATTTGGTTATATCCTTAAAATCCATCCATGAAGGAAAAGACCACATGTCTGGCACATGCATCGATAATTTGATCGATGAAGGGCATTGGAAAGTTGTATTTGGGACACACCCAATTTAGATCATAGAATTCTATGCATATGTGAATGGTACCCTGGTTTTTATTCACAGGAATAGGATTTGAAACCCAGGTGGTGTAAGCAATGGGGTAAATGAAGTCGATTGTGTGTAGCTTCTCAATTTCAGCTTTGACCATGGAAACTTTGGTTGGATGGATTGGTCGTTTCTTTTGGCGCAGAGGGGCCACATCGGGCCATGTGTCGATGTGGTGTTCCACAATAGATGGATCCAACCAAGGAATTTCAGTGTAGGACCAGGAAAAGATGTCACAGAATTCTTGGAAGAGCGCTTTGTAGGAAGCGACTTCTTCCGAGGAGCAAGATTCCCCCAACATTATTTTCTCAAAAACCTAACCTCGGGATTGGTTGAGATGTTGATTTTTATGGTTGGCAAGATGTTGGCCTTGTTCCCTTCTTTAAAGGCATCTAGTGCCGGGATGGGATTCTTGAACCAGTCGAATTTCCCATGAATGAAATCTTTTGTTTCAATAAAAAACTGGTCAGACTATGACACAAGTTCTTCAAGGAGGAAGAACGAGCGATGGTGAATGTCGACCCACAAGTATTTCAAAGCGATTAAGGATTCAAGTATCTCCTCATCCTTGCAAAAGAAATGAAGAGACAGGTCTGATGGACTGTCGTTGATGGTGGAGATAAGGGGGCCTGTGGAACATGACATCATGTAAATGGACATCGTGTCTAAAGAAGGAGATGGGGGATGGACTTCTTCGATCAAAGTGATCTCAGATTGATTAAGGGAATGTTGTCAAAGGTTGGCTAGGGCCGTTCGAATATCATACCAGTCCTGGCAGTGGTGAGAATAGTGTCCAGACAATCCGCAAAGGGCACAAGCATGGTTTGTTCTCAACAACTTGTTTCTCACTATTAGCCAACTTGGGAGCTCAACCATGGGGATATTAACTATTGTGTCCATGGCATCCAAGTGCGTGTGGATTATGGGAATCTCAGGGAAATTTTGAGTTGCATGGCCCTGTTCTTTATAGACGGCGCAAGGCGGGATCTGTCGAGGTTTTGCGGTAGCTTTTGCGTTTTTTCCCCTGGATTTTTTTGGGTGGGGTGATGTGGGTGTGGGTGCGGTGGTTGGTTTTTGCGGGCCGAGTGGAGGATGAGATTTGTTGCCAGGGGTTTTGGGTAAGCTGCATAGTGTCACAGTAGCTACACAAGCTCACGCGGTACCACGCAAGGGAAGATCAACGCGATGACCAAAAGAATAACCACTTTTTGAATATTTATGTATATTTTGACCAAGTTTTGTTGCAATAGGTTAGTAGCGGTTAGAAATCAGTTAGTAGTAGGCCCTCAATGTAAAGGTGTAAACCTATTTATAGATCTATTTTTGAGGAAAAAAGGGAGAGGTTGTATCGGATAATATTTGGGGAGATTTGATTTATTGAGAATTTTCTATCTTAACTATGATTTAGCCAGGTTTTTCCTGGTGTATGCAGTCTCCGGTTTTGGCTAAGAATTGTGTAATCTGGTACATTTGTGTAAGGTTAATATGATGTGATGAATATGGCTCAAATATTGTTTGTTATTATAGATCTGTTATGATGTTGCAACTCTATTTTGTTACAATGGAATAATGTAGATGTGATTCAATCTCTTTCTGCTATATCGATGCGATCTGTTTCTTTTATGTTCATGCAATCTATGTTTCTTTAACTGTTTGATGTGTAATGAGTAATGAGGTTCCCTGAATAATGTTGTGATATTGGTATACTATGTGATGATGCAATGATTGTATAAGTTATGGTGTCCCTCCATCGGATCCCCATATACTCCTTTCCCATTGTCGAAAACTCAGTTCCGACAGCTCTCCCTTAAACACCTTGGGTGAGACCTCATTTGCTCTGCAGACGTTGTTGGGAAGGGTAAAACCTGTCTGGGCTAGTTCTCAGGGAGATTGTGTTGTAGGGCATCGATAGAGTGGGAACCCCTGTCAACAAATATTTGTTGGTGGGTTTCGCCAACAAATGGTTCCATTTCTAGGACCGAGTTGCAAATAAGAGGGGGATATGTTACGGAATACGACTCGATTGAAGATCAAGGGATGGCTTGATCTAAAGTTGTGGGAGTTTGCTGAAGCTGAAAACCAGAATCCTAAGCTGTCGATGAGCCAATCGTTGGATATATATATCCATGATAGTCCCCATGAATGGTTCTTTTGTGAATTTCATGTACTCTTGCATGAATGGTTGGCAAAGTTCGCTAAGCAGAAGACAAACTTTCAAGCAGGAGAGCCGACATCCTGGACCCTAGAATTGATCCAGGAGCTGTAAGAAACCAACATGAAGGCATCACGCGAAGTCAAGGTATGGTTTGATAGTATCTTAGAAGCATACATCACTGAGCTTTCCATTGATACCAATAAATCTTTTAGTGAAGTAGAAAGGGAGCTTTTCAGTGGACCATGAGGAAGATTCTTACTACCGCTACAACTATCGATTAAGCAACTAGTTTATGAAAAAGTTATCCTAAATATGGAGCAAGAGTAGTGGAACTCTGGTGTGTAGGGGATGTAGGCACTATGACAAAAAGGGGGGGAAATGAATAAGGAAGTAAGGGGTAGATGGGAATGAGTTCTGATGAGAATGTAAAGGTCACCGAAGAAACAAGTGGTTGTACAAGGGGATGAGCAAGGTTTCAAGAAAAGAGGCAGAGGACGGGAGAAGGTCCTGCTGAAGTCGAAGTACGATATTGTGAAGAACAACCACACGGGATGAAGAGACCTTTCTGTGATGAAGAGGACATACAAGCCCAAGCTACGCCTAGAAAAATGATAGGATCAAACCCCAGTAGTAACGTGTCTACACCTCTGCACACTACTCCACCACAAGGAAGGAACGTGCATTCTACGTCGACTTGCCCGACGTGTCAGCAACAGTATAGTAATAGAGCACCAGCAGGAGGAGGAAGGTCTAGAATGGCAAGCAATGAAATGAAGTTGCCATTCCATGGAAATGGCACCAACAATCCAGAGCAGTACTAGTTCTAATGTGAAGCGATCTGGACTGCTCGACAAACTATAGATGATGATGTCAATAAAATTTAGCTAGCCAATACTCTGAGGGGCAATGCATTGGAATGGTTCATGAGATCCACACTGGTGCCTTAGGGAGGTACTACAAAAACATTGGACAAGATCAAAACAAGGCTATTAGAGGAATTTAAGAAGCTGAAATCTGAAGCTCAGTACATTACTGAATTAAAAGAGATCAAACAATTCCCCAATGAAACGATTTGGGATTTAGATCAGCGATTTAAGATATTAATGGTGCGAGTAAATTTTTAGATGAGCGACGTTTAGCATAAAGAATGGTTTATAGTGGCTCTTGCCCCACATATCCAACAACCATTAATGAAACAAAAGATTACGATACAGAGCGAGGATTTGGAGACCGCGATGAAGTTGGAGGCATCGCCAGTAGGGGAAACCGCCATTGGAATGAATAGGATCCATGCACAATTGGCTAATTTGACGTTGCAATTACAAGACATCAAAAAGGACAAGGAAGATCATGATGATATTTGGTTCACCCATTTCCATGCAGGCGAACATACCAAGGATACCTGCCCGACGTTTCAGAATTATTTGCTATCGGCAGCCCCCAATTCGTTGAGTTGTGCTAGTGTACCATGGTGTTGCATCTGTCAGTTCTATGGGAATCGACATGAGAACTATGATTACATGCAGAAGATGGTTACCAAAGCAGAAAATTTGTATTGTACATTCTGTCAGTAAGTTGGACATGACGATAAAAACTTCTGCACTTATGATTTTCTCCAGGAAAAGACGTATGATTCATACTTTGTGAAAGGAGAGGATCCTTGGACAGCGCAATCACACCCACAAGTAGTACAACTAGTGTCAAAAGTACCATATCCACCACCATCTCCATTGCAGTTTGCCCCCGCGCAGCTTTAGCCACAGTTTATAGCGCAGCCGCAGTTTGCACCACAGCCGCAAATGGTGGTACAACCATAGTATACCCAGGCACCACAACCACAGTATAATTAGCCACAATATGTTCAAGATGCACATTATATTTAGAAGCAACCAAACCCACCACAATAGAAGATGGTTCAACCACAATTTCAACAAGGAGCAACCTGTGGAAGATTCTGTGGAGGATTTAGGGTATGCGGAGGAGGCTTTGGTCGAGGAGGAGGAGGAGGTTGGAAATCCATTTAGTGTTATACCTGTGGGGTATTCAGGCACTATCAGATAGAATGTCCTCATACGTAGTGTACATACTATGCAGTTGGTGATCATGATGTCAAAATTTGTCCTCAGTTGATCACAAAATGGCAGGCTGGCAACATTCCCAGGTTGCAGAATGCATAGAGTTAGAATCAGCCTATGTTTCAAGTACAGTTTCACCTACTGATGCAGGGTAATATACCACTATACAATCAGACTCAGACTCAGAACCCACCCCAAGCTCAGACTACACTAATGAATCAATCAACTAATCAGACGCTGAATCAGAACCCGCCAAGAACTCAAGCCCAGAACTTGAATCAAGGACCGATAGTTGCGACAATTCACGTTGAACCAAGGATGAAGGATTTTGATGTCAGGATTGTCACTCACATTGGTGTGACAACTAGTGATAATGGACCATGGAAACTAGGTCATCTTGTTAGTAAGAAAAAAGTAGCATTTGATGTTGCGACAAAGAAAGACACTTTCTTTGAAGCAAAGCAGGCGATTGGGAGAAATCCGAGTAAGTTAACAATTATTGGTATGCCTTCTACTTTCAACCCCTCTGTAGAAGCAGGACCATCGCGGCAGCATGGTACCCTGTGAAAGTTTTTTTAGAGTTGTCTATCATTGGAGAGGGACTCAGACACCCTTGTCAAGCTTGAGACATTATTGCACAACCCGGATAAGACAGTGAAGGATTATGCTCTGAATTCCTTGCAAAAAAGGAAGACAAGCAAGGATATGAGGATGAATATCCATATTGGATATTATGAGGTCGACTCGGTCATTCTGGACCTTGGATCAAATGTAAAAATTCTGATGAAGAAAACCTAGCAATTTATGGGAAATCCAACATTGGGATAGTCACCAGTGCAGCTATGTTTAGAAAACCAGGTGAAGGTTCAGCCCATTGGTCGTGTTTCAAACATGGTTGTCGACATTGAAGGTATGAAAACATGTGCTGACTTTGATGTGATAGAAGTTGTAGAATATGGTGGTTCCTATCCCGCGCTGATAGGAACTGAATGGGATAATGATAGCATGGCAGTTATCAACTTTAAAAAATGTGTTATGACATTTGAAAACCAGGATGTTAGGGTCATTACTCCTATGGACCCTCAGGAAGGACGATGATATATCGAACCTGTAAACGATGGAGTTGAGAGAAGTTGGGATCATTCTTATAACATCTCTGAGGACTATATCCATCCTACTATTGATGGCAAACTTGGATGGAGAAGCACAACTTCTGTGTCCTCTAATTCTGAAGATGCTCTAGAAAATTGGTAGAATCAATTGCATGAAATATCATTCAGAAAATGTAGGTTGATTACACAGTCTCTTCAACATGTTGCAACAGAGACTATCGAGTTTCCCATTTATGAAATACCATTGGGGCTATCAGAGTTCTTTCATGTATTCGAAGAGAAAGTAGATGAACCGCAAAGGATAGTGGCTCTTGATGTAGCACTAAATGCTACTCTGCCTCGATGGTGGGCGACACACAAATAAACGATCCGTGACTAGGAGCAGTGCCACAAATTAATGATGGTATGCTTTGGAGATGTAGATTTCTATAATGCTAGGAGATATGACGGATGAAATGACCCCACCAGTCATTTGATCGAGTGTCATACTTTATGGACATCGCTACCTAGAGATGAGTGGGTTCATGCTTTTGGTCATACTCTAGAAGATATGCCAAGATCCTGGTATGTGGTAGTAGAATTGGGCAGAACCATTATCACTTGGGAGGAGTTTTCAGTTTGCTTTGTGTAGACGTTTAGCTTCTGGGATTCCAACCTTGAGGTATGTAACGCTTTACACATTATCTGTGATGTAGTACTAAAATTCATTCTGGTTGCATACCCAATTGATCCGCATGCAAATTGCTCCATCCAATCCATGATGATGTGCTACAACTTGTCTGGGGAACCTGAAGATGATGACGAGCTACAGAATGTTAATATTCCAGAGTCTAAAGGAACTCTTGCTGTCACAATTCCCAACATACTAATGGACTTAATGAATCAGTTGCTAAGGATCCAGAAAGTTAATATTGGGTCGGCAGAGAATCCAAAATTTTCTAATGTCAGAGACTATTGGGGTGAAGAGATGATGGCCAAAATCACATATCTACTGCATGAATTCCAGGACCTTTTCCCAACATGATTTTCAGAGATGAAGGAGATACTCGATGACTTAGGGGAAACGAAGATTCCACTCAAACCAGATGAAAAATCAATACGCCAGAGGCCGTATAGATTGAACCCGCGATACAAGGATCGCATGAAAGTTGAGATCGATAGGATGCTCGATGCTAGGATCATTGAACTTGTAGAAGAATCAGAGTGGATAAGCCCAATGGTGGTCCAAGACAAGAAGACTAGTGAAATCCGCATTTGTGTTAATCTGAGAAAGTTGAATGATGCATGTGTACACAATCCGTTCCCGACCTCTTTTACATATGTAGTCCTAGAAGGGGTAGGAGGGCTGAAGAATGCACCTGTTGTATTCTCCCACGTAGTTGTCATTGTTTTTAAATATTTTATTCAAAAATTCCTCTAGGTATATATGGATGACTGGACCGTCTATGGCCTAAGTAGGGACCATCTAGACAATGTGCGATTGATGATGGAATAGTGTAGATAGCATTAGATTGCATTGAATTCAAAAAAATGTATTTTTTGTGCACCCTTTGGCATGCTACTTGGGCACATCATATGTAAAGAAGGTTTGTTGGTCGATCCGGCGAAGATTCCACTGATCCTCAGTTTACCACCTCTCACGAATGTAAAGATGCTTCGGGAAACATTGGGACATACGGGATACTATCGCAATTTTATCAGAGGATACGCTGCCATTACTGCTCCCATGGAAAAGCTGTTAAAAAAAGACACTGCATTTGAATGGACTCCAGAATGCCAAGGAAGCTTCGATACCCTGAACGCCAAGATGGCCTCTGCACCACTACTGGTTTTCCTTGATTGGAATAAAGAATTCCATGTGCATGTTGACGCTTCTTCGACTGCGCTGAGGGTTGTTCTTGCGTAGCCAGGTGAAGGTGACTTGGATCATCCAATAGCATATGCCAGTAGAAAGTTATCATTTGCTAAAAAAAATTATACCATGACCGAAAGGGAAGGCCTGGCGATGGTTTATGCTCTACAAAAGTTCAAGCACTATTTGTTGGGAGGAAATTTCAAGATGTTCACTAATCATTTTGGTTTACAATACCTCGTCAATAATCCTATGTTGGGGGGGAGAATCTGTAGGTAGTTGATTTTGTTCCAAGAGTTAGATTTTGAAATAGTGGTAAAGTCAGGATGGTTGAATGCTGGCCTGAATTATTTGTCACGTGTTGTGAATGGCGAAGAACCAACCAATATTGATGATGGATTTCTAGATGTGCAATTATTCTGGGTTGACATCGCAAATGATCACTATCCACCAATTATTCAGTTTCTATCTACTGGTGTCACCCCAGTAGACATGTCGACTAGCCAAAAGAAGCATCCGGTCGTAAAATCCTCCAATTTTAAACTAATTGCTGGATAGTTATATAAACTTGGACTAGATGAAATTTTGCGACGGTGCATCTTACTGTGTGAGAAGGGCCCCATTCTAGAAGAAGCACATATAGGAATCGCGAGACGTCACTATGGAGGTCGTGCTACTACACGGAAAGTGTTGCGTGCTAGGATATGGTGGCCCATGTTGCATAATGATGCCGCCGGCTATGCAAGGAGCTGTGATGTCTTCCAACGGGTTGGTGAACCATCACAGAGGGATGACATGCCACTGGAGCCATAGGTAACTTTACAATCATTTGATAAATGGATCGTAGACTTTGCGGGTCCTATCAACGCGCCAAGTAAGTGCACTGGCGCTCACTATATTATTACTACAATTGACTACCTGACTCGGTGGGAGGAAGCTGCACCAGTCGCTGATTGTATCACTGCGACAGCAGCGCGGTTTATTTTTTAGAACATTGTGACGTGATTTGGGTGTCCTAGAATCCTGATGAGTGACCAAGGCAATCACTTTGTCAACCGAATGGTAAAAGCATTAACTGAGGAGATCTAGATACAACATAAGAGGAGTACACCATACCACCCACAAGAAAATGGTACTTTTGAGGCCTTTAACAAAATTTTGGAGATAGCGCTAACCAAGGTATGTAACAATAACCATGATGACTGGGATTTAAAAATTCTTGTAGCTCTATGGGCCTATCGTACTACTTGCAAACGGCTAATAGGTCAGACACCACTTAAGTTTGTTTATGGGCAAGAGGATGTCATGCCTATGGAGTATATTGTTCCCAGCTTGCGCATTACCGCAGTGACGGACATGGATGATGCAGAGGCATTAGAAGAATGCATTGTGTAATTGATTCAGCTTGAAGAAGATCATTTCATCACAGGCTTCCAGCAGCAAGTTGCGAAGGATTGACAGAAGGCATGGCATGATCGCCATATTAAGAAAAAACAGTTTGCGATAGGAGATTTGGTGTTGCTATACGATAGTAAGTTCATCTAGCATCCAAGTAAGTTACAAATACACTGGTTAGGTCCCTATCTTGTTCAGTCCATCACATCTGGCGGTGCAGTTCAGTTACAACAGTTAGATGGTGCAATGTTGTCGAAGCTCATTAATAGGAGTCGCTTGAAGCCCTATAGAATGGGGCCAGTGATTCGCACCACTTAAGTTGTAAAAAGAAAAAGAGATGAAGATTTTAGTTCAACACAACAAGGTGAGCCCCGGAGGAGAGGTTGCGCAAGGGTAAAAAATTCTAGCGGTAACCAGTTGACCATTTACAATAGTTGCAGGGCTCTGGAGTGGTCAAATCAAGTAATAAATGTAGGTAGTTAAACTAGTTGGCTGGAGACACTTGTTGAAGCGACCTGCATTAATGGGTGATCCGACCATTAGAAGAATAATATCACCGACAGATTTGGAGTCATTAATATTCGATTTAGCAATAATGGTGAAGTTAGATTTGGAAATGATGAATTTGGATTGGAAGTGGCTATAAAAGACCATGTGGGATGCGTAGGATGATATTCTTCAGTTGTGTGAGCAGAAGTAAAGGGTGAATTTTTTGCAGAGTGCTGAGTGAAGTGCAGTTAGAGCTATTGAGTGTATTTTCAGGTTTTGAGGGGTAAGGGATGTTGAGCGGCCTTGACGCTATAGAAATTTCTAGTGAGTATGAGTCCCCCATTCAGCCCACGGATGTGGAAGAAAAAATCATGAGTATGCCAGTGGGTTCGTCCTCCATTCCTAAGTGGAAGCAACAGACTCAGAGACCCAGTCCTACGCCACTAGAAAAGAGGCAAACTCGCACATTTGTGAGAATGCGGGGAGAAGGAACTGCACAGACTAGGCCGTCGAGCTTGGGAGTTGTTGAGTCTGCGAAACCTCAAGGTGTCTTGGTTCATGATATTTTGGGATACACCACTCCTATGTGTCCAAGAGCTAAGCCACAACAGCTGTCAAATAATCAGAAGTACCTGCCTAGGTTACCAATGCTACCGGAAGGGATGACGTGCTTGGTCAATATCATCCCTATGTTGATCGGGCTCAAGTTTGAAGATCATGACCTTCTCTTCCTTAAATATGTCCAAGATGAGCGATATGAATCCATTCCTATGGTTCTTGGTGCCCCCATTTAGTGAATTCTGAAACCATGGGCCAGTGGGTTAGACAAGTCTGGGTTGTTGGGGATCATCAATATGCCCCATTTTGACCGCTTGAATGAAGCCTATGCATGTGTGAAGCAACTATTGGTGTGTTTCCATGGAGAGATGCTTTGGGTGAATATGTTGGTACCAGTCACAGTCAACTTGATTGCAAGCATTACTGGTTTGTAGAAGGCTGGGGAGGACCTGACACAGTACATTCATGGGAGAGATACAGAAAAGAAACTTTCCAAGAAACTAAAGGAGCTCTTTTGTTTACAATGGGATGGTCGTGCTTATTGCATTGACAACATTAACTCACAGGCGGTGTGCATTGGCGCAACAATTCTGGCCAGCAAGGTTGTTCGCGGAAATCGACCAGTCCAATGCAATTCAGGTGTTGTCGCCTGTGCCTAGAAATGTACTCAGGGGGTACAAATGAATTGGTCTCTATTTTTGTCAAATCAGTTGCTTAAAGATGCGTTTCTTGCTCAGACCGGGTGGCCCTTTTCCTATAGTTGGTTGTTGATTCTTATCGCTCTCATTGCTTGGATGGAGCCTAAAGACTACCAATCAATGGCGGTTGAGGCAGTCAAGGTTTTATGTAGTGCCTACTATCATAACCTATGGTGGGTCGAAGAGCCTAGGTGAAAAGCGAGTTATGCCATTCATTTCTGGGTCTATTGGGAGGTGCTACAAGCTACCACCATTTCCGTTCCTAAAGTTTCTCCCTATGTCATGGCCAAGCATCAGCGGTGGATCCTTCGATTTTCTATTGGACCCCACTCTATTCATATTTAGTCCAGGCAGGAGCCTGATCGGCAGTGGCTTCCATTACCTTATAAAGTTACCACAGAAGATTTCGATTCTGTTGATGTAATTGTAACTTCAGAATGTATTCACTTATATTTATTATCTATTGTAACCCGATGTTCATTCCTGGATGTACTGTAATGTATTTGAGTCATGTCATACCCTCGATGTTTATTCTGGGAAGTTTCTATAATGAGAAAGTCATGTCAAGTCATTGTGGGTAACCCTCCAATTGGTCAAGGGTTAAAGTCCCCACAGTTATGGGGCCCTTGGGTTATTAGACTATCCTAGTGAAGTCGACCCTAGGTGAGTCATTGTAAGTCAGGGAAATAGTCCCCACCATTGTGATACCCTCCTATTGGTCGAAGGAGTAAAAGTCCCCACAAATGGTGGGGCACTAGTGTTATTAGACACTCCTAGAGATGTCGACTCTAGTAAGTAATTGTTAAGTGAGGCTGACATGTTGGAGTGCAATTCAAGTGAATGAAAGAATATAAATAGAGGGTGAGAGCCTCTCTATTTATCACTTGCAACATATCACTCACTCACTCAAGTGTGGCACATTAGTGAGAAAGTAAATACACTGGGACTAGACAAGAAGAAGACTATTGCTGTCGGGAGTGCATCTTACTGTTTTGGGGATTTTACTGTTTTGGTGCTGATTCTATCTCTAAGGAAGTTGTGGGGTTTTCTCCTTTATGGTTTCCCCAAGGAAAACTCTTTGTGTCTCTTGTGATGTGCTTATGTTTTATTGATGTGCTTTTTATTCTCTCAGTAAAAAGATCCTAAGATCATAATGCTAGCTTATATGATGTAAAACTAACATGGTATCAGAGATAACCTGAGAAGAAGCCATTGTACAGCTACAAAAGCTAGGTCTTCTTACTTTTTGGGTCTCTCTCCACAATCCATCAGAAAAAATATGCTAGGTTGACTCTCCACTGAAGGGCGCATCTTTCTGTCGAAGCGAAATTTGATTCCGAGCATTTTCAGTTTTCGTTGCGGAAATTAGGGATTTCTACAAAAGAGGAATTTTTGAGTGAGACCAGAATAGAATTTTTCTCCTCATCAAAACCGAATTTTAGAGACCTGGATCAATAAATTTGGTTGGGTACAACTCCGGGAAAGTCAAACCCTAGTTTGACCCCGAGCTAGGACAAACCCTAAATACTAAAACTGATAAGTTTTGGTACAGTCGCTATATTCTGGGGTTGGAAAAGTCTCAGAAGCTGAAACTTTCAAGGGATGAATATAAACTCCTGATGAACACTGTATCCAAAAATCAGCCTCTGATTCGTTATATTCTGGGAGATATGATCCCTCCAAGTTATGGTTCCAGCCTCTTCCAGAATTCATCCCTAAATAGGACACCTGGGGCGAATTGCAATATCTTGGGATACAGAGGTCCAAATGGAATTCCTAAAGATGTTCCAGAAGGGAAACAAAATATAATTTTTGTGGTCCAAATATTGGACTCAGAAGATGAACCAGTGACACGTGGCATGTCGTACAACTTCGCTGTTCTGAAAAGTCCTGTAACATGTCACCTTGGGAAAAGGATAATAAATCCCAAATGGTAAAACCAATTCTGATGAAACCTGCGGTTTTAGATCCGAGACAGATGAGGTTACCTCAGTGAGAACTTTCATACATAGAGGATCCGTAATTTCAGAGATATCATAGAAACAGTAATAGGAATTTCTGTAGAAGAAATTGGAAATCTAGGGCTTCCTGTTCCGGGAGCTTCCCTCCAGTGTTTTCAGAAAAGGAGTACATTGGACAGCTCCATTTGAAGAGATCTATATGTCTATCTAATCATATTTGAAATATTTCAAGTTTTGAAAATTAGGGTTTCTGTGGCAAACCCTAGATCAGCCAGCTCCAGAACCAAGACGGACACCTCAAATCGGTAAGATCTAATCCTTTGCTATTTTCATTTGAGGTTCTCATTTAAAAAGTGATCTATCACATCAGCTTGATGATAATCTTGGTTAAGTTGACAAATTCCAAGCATAGAAGTATTTATCTCTCTGAATAAAATGGATTGGGCACCTACATGAGTATAGAGGTTCTAGTTCTAGAGGGAGATGAGGCTCAAAGCCTTACTCAAGAAGAACTTGGTCAAGGCCAAGAAGATCATTGCTAATTCAATCATGAATCAACTTGTATTACAAGTGTCTCCCTAAAGACACCGATGATGTTTTGATTCCTTGACCAAGATATTTGAAGGGAAGAACAGAAATCAGAATATGACCTTAAGAAACCAGTTGAAGAATGTGAAGATCCATAATGCAGAGACCATGTATTCATAAGGGTCTCTCAAATCAAAGAACAAATTGAAGCGATAAAAGAAAAAGTGAAGAATGTAGAAGTGGTGATGGCCACCTTGAATGACCTCCCAAGATCGTGGAATTCATTCATTCAAGGAATGTGTTCTAGAAGGAAGTGATTGCTTTCAGCAGACTCTGGGAAGAAGAAGAAGAAGCTCGACTCATAAGAGGAGAAGAGAAGATGGAAGCAATTGAAGATCATGCTCTCACCATCCAAAGAATATCCCTCAATCGATGAGGAATATAAAGATATCAACTCTTGAAGAAATTCTTATCCACCCTAGCATTTGGATAAGAAACAATGCTATTATGAATGAAGAAGATGATGAAGTTGAAGGCTCAAGAAGGAGTCTACCCACGAAACAAATAAAGATAAGTATTCAATTGTCATTTCATGAGATTGTTTTGTTATGCATTTGTTATATTCAATTGATGTATTATGCATGATAGGATGTTTGCATTAATGACAATATACTACTAATATGCATGTGATGGGTAAGTAGCTCATGGTGCTATACAACTCTCCATTGCTACTTATCTAGAATGAAACCTCTTTTCTGACATATTGGATTAGTGCACAATCTCAATGTTGTCCTGGTAGAGATGGAAGGCATCTAGAAAGTTTCAGTGAGATATGGATGAACATTGTATTGGCTAAAGTAGTTGCATGATCATATATTTATGCATAAGAATTTGCCAATATGAATATTCCTTATGAAATGTTTCTAACCATACAAATGTATTTGACTTGTAGGAAAGACCGCATACATAATCGCCTACAAGAAAAAAAGAATGAAGACTTGTTCCGAAGAACAAGTGACGACAGTTCAAGATGAAGAATAATATGATGAATGTAGTGACATCATTAATGCAGAATATTCCAACTATGAAGAAGTAACCAAGAAGACCAGTTCAAGAAGAATGATGTCTAGGATGTAGTATCGAGACCTGAAGAGAAGTTCGTAGTTCCATCATGCAGTATATAGAAACATCGTAGGATACAAAGCAAGACACGTAGCACGAGGCCTCTCACGAAAAGAAGGCATAGACTACGAAGAGAAATTTGCAGCCACTGGAAGTGAAGTCACATGACATGCATAATCATGTGTGCAAATGAAAGAAGGCATTGTACGACTTTAGAAGACACCCATGGAATAACACATACATGATGAGCCTGATGAAGATCTTCGCCACAAGGTTGAAGATGCAAGTCTATACACTAGATGGTCACATAGAATATTAGTAGCATAGGAAGCTACTTGTCACTCCGATACATAATGTTTTCAGTGCATAGAGCACATAAGACAGAGGGAGTATGATCCTTCACTTCAGAGGGAGTGACTACGGAATATCTTAAGGTTCGACATCGTACGACAGGATGGGCAGATTACTGAGGACTCTAGGCTTGACTGAGAGTAAAGTGGATTTCAACCTTTGCTTCAAGGCAGAAGACCAGTGATGCTCATGTTATGTGTCGATGCATTATTTTCTAGGCATGGAGGTGTGGCAGAGTATAGATGGAATTTTCCTTGGACAAGGGAAGTATGCAGTAGATATCCTGAAGAGGTTTGGGATGATGGACTGCAAAGCTATGGCTACACCTATGGCATAGAACCTGAAGCTATTGAGTGATGCTTCACCAGAGTCAGTTGATGCTACGATGTATTGTCAGATGATTGGGTCATTGATGTACCTGATGAACATGAGACCAGACATTTGCTTTGCTATGAACACCTTGAGTCAGTACTTGACAGATCTGAGAAGTGTTCACTTGACTGCTGCAAAGCATATTCTGAGGTACCTGAAGGGTACAATTGATTATGGGCTCAAGTACGATGCAAATCAAAATATTAACCTAGAGGGATATGTTGATTCAGATTGGGCAGGCAGTGCCATCAATAGGAAGAGTACTTCAAGATGTTGCTTCAGTATGGGATCAAGTGTGATCTCTTGGTTTAGTAGGAAGAAATCCTATGTGGCACTGAGTACAGCTGAAGCAGAGTATGTCGCAGCTTGTTCAGCTAGTTGTGAGGCAGTATGGCTGCAGAAGCTACTGTCTGATATATTTGATCTCCAGTTGGATGCTACTTGTATACATTGTGACAACCAGAGTTGCGTGAAGTTGTCAAAGAATCCAGTGTTCCATGACAAGTCGAAGCATATTGAGATCAAGTACCACTATATCAGGGATATGGTGCAGAGAGGAGCAGTGAAGCTCAAGTATATTGCGACGGAGGAACAGATAGCTGATGTATTGACGAAGCCATTGGCTAGGCTGAAGTTTGAGTACTTCAGGGAGAAGCTTGGTGTTCTCCAGATCGAGGTTTCCTCCAAGAGAAAGTGATGAGACCCATAGCCATTCTAACATGGTGAGAGGATTGGTTCCTTCCATGGTCAGATGTAAGGGTTGAGCCATTTTGTCATGGTGAGAGGATTGGTTCCTTCCATGTCAGATATGAGTGCTGGCCATTCTGTTGAGCAGGATAGATGTAAGGGCAATTTCCATTCTAGGAATGGAGGCACCTGGTCAGTTCCTTGGATCACTTAGTGTAGGACTGAGTAGCCATTCTGATGTGATAGAGGGATGTGTTCCCACTTGATCAGATGTAAGGGATGAACCATTCTGTCATGTCTAAAGGATTAAGTTCCTTCCATGTCAGATGTGAGTGTTGGCCATTCCGATGAGCAGGTCGGATGTAAGGGAAACTGCCATTCTCTAGGAGAATGGAGGCACCTGGTCAGTTACCAGGTAGTTAGTTGAGGACTGGGGGCCATTCTGATATGACTGCTAGGATGTGTTTTCGTAGGATCAGATGTGAGTGCAAGCCCTTCCATTACTGTGATAGGATGTGTTCCTGTTTGGATGGATGTAAGTGCAGAGCCTTTCTGGAGCGACTGAGGGATGTGTTCCCACGTGCTCAAATGTAAGTGTTGAAATCTCTCATCACTGTGATAGGATGTGTTCCTGTCTGGATGGGAGTCTTCCATCACTATGATAGGATGTGTTCCTGTCTGGATGGATGTTCCCTTCTAACGAGTAGTTCAGATGTAAGTGCTGAAATCTCTCATCACTGTGATAGGATGTGTTCCTGTCTAGATGGGAGTCTTCCATCACTGTGATAGGATGTGTTCCTGTCTGGATGGATGTGCCCTTGTGATGAGTAGGTCAGATGTAAGTGCTGAAATATCTCATCACTATGATAGGATGTGTTCCTGTCTATATGGGAGTCTTCCATCACTGTGATAGGTTGTGTTCCTGTCTAGATGGATGTGCCTTTCTGACGAGTAGGTCAGATGTAAGTGCTGGGCGAAGACCTACATGATGGGTAGGCCTACAACCAGCATGAAAAAGGGCTGGCTCTGTAGAACTTCCTGTGACAAGAAGAATCATGAGATAGCACCAGTGATGATCTAGATTGAGTGATGATCAAGATCCAGTGATTATGATCCAGTAGTGATGATCCAAATCGAGTGATGATCTAGATCCATTCCAGTGATGATGATCTAGCAATGATGATCCAAATCGAGTGATGATCTAGATCCAGTCTAGTGATGTTGATCCAGATCGAGAGATGATCCAGATCCAGTGATGATGATCCAGATTGAGTGATGATCTAGATCAAGTGATGATGATCCAGATCGAGTGATGATCTAGATTCAGTGATGATAATCCAGATCGAGTGATGATCCAGATCCAGATGAAGATGACTTGAAAATGAAGATGACTTACAAATAAAGATGACTTTGAAGATGACAAAGACCTGACGATGACTTAGATGATACAGAGAAGAATACTTTTGCTAATAAATTGTGTCGAGAGAATACCTTCCTAGTTAAGAGGGAGTGTTGATGTAATTGTAATTTCGGAATGTATTCACTTATATTTATTATCTATTGTAACCCGATGTTCATTCCTAGATGTACTGTAATGTATTTGAGTCATGTCATACCCCGATGTTTATTCTGGGAAGTTTCTATAATGAGAAATTCATGTCAAGTCATTGTGGGTAACCCTCCTATTGGTCAAGGGTTAAAGTCCCCACAGTTATGGGGCCCTTGGGTTATTAGACTATCCTAGTGAATTTGACCCTAGGTGAGTCATTGTAATTTAGGGCAATAGTCCCCACCATTGTGTTACCCTCCTATTGGTCGGAGGAGGCAAATTCCCCACAAGTGATGGGGCACTAGGGTTATTAGACACTCCTAGAGATGTCGGCTCTAGTAAGTAATTGTTAAGTGAGGGCGACATGTTCGAGTGCACTTCAAGTGAATGGAAGAATATAAATAGAGAGTGAGAGCCTCTCTATTTATCACTTGCAACATATCACTCACTCACTCAAGTGTGGCGCATTAGTGAGGAAGTAAATACACTGGGACTAGAGAAGAAGAAGACTACTGCTGTCGGGAGTGCATCTTACTATTTTGGGGCTTTTACTGTTTTGGTGCTGATTTTATATCTGAGGAAGTTGCGGCGTTTTCTCCTTTATGGTTTCCCCGAGGAAAAATCTTTGTGTCTCTTGTCTCTTGTCTCTTGTGATGTGCTTATGTTTTATTGCTGTGCTTGTTATTCTCTTAGTAAAAAGATCCTAAGATTATAATGCTAGCTTATATGATGTAAAACTAACAGATTCTATTGTACAAGACTGGCCAAGGGAATGGCGCATCCTGGTGAGTCAATATGAGTTAACTAAGGATCCGCCCCCAGATGTCCCTGAAGAATCTGCCCTGTAGGAACTGAGCACCCAAGACTCTAACAACAAGTCATTGACGGTTCCTGAAGATGTAGCACAGCATATGTGGGAGGAGACTCGCACCAAATGGCGTCAGGAGTACGAGGCAAGAAGTGGTACCAAATTGGGGATGGAATACCAACTGCAGCGGCTTATCAAATCCGTCACTAATTCATCTATGGCTGCGACTATGACATTCCGCGAATCCAACCATGAAAAAATTGGGGTGGTAAGAGATAGACTAGAGTCCATTTTTAATATTATTTCCAAACAAACATCGGCAAGACCTTTGCTGTAGGACAGCCCATCGATCAGCACTGCGCCTTGGGCTTAGAATGTGCAAGTTCCATGGACTGCGATCAATGCCAGCAATGAAGAAGTCCACCAATAGTTGCACCCAATCCAGAGCATGAATTTGGATCTGAACAAGCTGTCAGCTATAGAATTGGTTGAATTACAGTATGGCACCACACTGGAATTGGTGGCACAAAAAAATGAATTGAATGAGGTCTATGTCTAGTCCCGGAATACTACTGAGAAGCTGCAGAAGGAAGCAGAGGAGCTGCATCAGTTCTACGTGCAGTTGATAGAGGAAACGTTACGAGAAATAAACCATTTGAAAGTGACCCAGGTCAAGTTGTAGTGGAAGGCTACTGAAGAGATTAATGACCTCAAGAAGACATAAGATCACTTGATTGTTGAACCGGCACAGCTATGTGCCCGGTGCAGCGAACTTGAACAGAATATTTTTTATGCATGCTAGAATATTTCTAACAACATAGCAGGGCTCACCCCATTCAAAAAGGCCAAGTGATTGGGGCAAACTTTGGTTCAACTTGAGGACATTGACCTCATTCTCAATGCCTTAGTTCAACCCACAACGCTGCTGGAGCAGGTCCTGGAATGCAATACCTCCATTGAAGAAATTGCCACTCAGTTCGGCACCATGGAGCAAGAGGCCAAAACTATTATGGAGGCGACCAATCAGTTTTGGCAAATTATTGTCCAAGATGAGAAACTTGATCAGCTGAACGCACTTGTGCAAGAGTAAGAAGGCCAACTGACAACCCTGANACTATTATGGAGGCGACCAATCAGTTTTGGCAAATTATTGTCCAAGATGAGAAACTTGATCAGCTGAACGCACTTGTGCAAGAGTAAGAAGGCCAACTGACACCCCTGAAGACGTCCTTGATGGACATGCCACTAATGGTATAGATAACCTAGGACATAGAACTGAAGGATCTACATTTGTGAGCTGCCCATGCATAATAACGCCAACAAAAGCGCCACGTGCAGCTTGACGAATTCCAAGAAATCGGTGGCCAGTTGGTTGTTAAGGCCATCGCCATGCTCCAGGCCATTCAAGAGAATCGACAAATGGTCGATAGCAAGGCTTGTGAGGAACACCCCATCCAAAAAACATTGACTAATTGTCAGAGTGTCACCATTAAATTCCAATGTCAAGTTCGTGAAATTGTGTAGCAATTTGAATATTTTAAGGACAAGACTTCGGTACACACCCTGTCAAATTGAAGTGGCTCGAGGGTGAGCCACAAAACTGTGTTGGGGGCCTGTTGGCAAGGTTTTTGGGTAAGTGAGTTGCACAATGTTGTGGCAGCTATGCAAGCTCAAGCGGTACTGCGCAAGGGTAGATCAGCACGATGAGAAAAAGAATAACCGCTTTTTGAATATTTTATGTATATTTTGACCAAGTTTTGTTGCAATAGGTTAGTAGCGGTTAGAAATAAGTTAGTATTGGACCCTCAATGTAAAGGTGTAAACCTATTTATAGATCTATTTTTGAGGAAAAAAGGGAGAGGTTGTATCAGATAAGATCTGGGGAGATATGATTTATGGAGAATTTTCTATCTTAACTGTGATTTAGTTGGGTTTTTCCTGATGTATCGAGTCTTCGATTTTGGAGAAGAATTGTGTAATGTGGTAAATTTGTGCAAGGTTAATATGATGTGATGAATATGGCTCAAATATTGTCTATTATTATAGATCTGTTATGATTTTGTGACTCTATTTTGTTACAATGTCATAATGTAGATGTGATTCAATCTCTTTCTACTATATCGATGTGATCTGTTGCTTTTATGTTGATGTAATCTGTGTTTCTGTAATTGTTTGATGCGCTATGAGTAATGAGGTTCCATGAATAATACTACAATATTGCGATACTGTGTGATGATGTAATGATTCTATAAGTTATGGTGTCCCTCCGTCGGATCCCCATATCCTCCTTTCCCACTGTCGAAAACTTGGTTCCAACAGCTCTCCCTTGAACGCCTTGGGTGAGACCTCGTCTGCTCCGCAGACATTGCTGGACAGAGCAAAACCTGTCTGGGATGATGCTCAGGGAGATTGTGCTATAGGGCATCGAGAGAGAGGGAACCCCTATCGACAAAGATTTGTTGGTGGGTTTCACCAACAAGATTCGACCGCAATGGGTTGCATGGGATTTAATACTACCCGGGGCATCAGAGGTTCGGCCAGTGGATCGAGGTACCACATGGGAATCCCCAATGTAAAATTGGGTAAATTTAAGGTAGCCATTACTAGCTTACTCATAACACCAAGCGAGGGAAATAGGAAGGGAATTGTGTGGACTGGGGAGTATCCCAAATAACTCCTTGATGGTTGTATGTAGGGATGGGGTTGTGGTTATGGTTGTGCATAATGTTGTGGTTGCGGATGATTTTGTGGTTGCGAATGATGTTGCGGCTATGGATGATGTTGTGGCTATTGTTGGGGCTGCAACTGTAGATGATTTTAGGTGTAGTAGTGTTGGATGAGAGCATGCACAAATCTGCAATCTCATTTGGTGTTGGTGGTGGTGACACTAAGGGGAAGGAATTCGTCATGGTGGTATCAGTAAAAAACCCAAGTCCCACATTCAATAATGGGGAGGCTGGTATGTCATCAACCATGGTGTTGGCTGCAGGGATAACATTGGTGGGTGCAATTATCCCTTGTGGATCGATGGTATTGATCGTAGGGATAACCTTGGCTGGTGCAGTTAGCCCTTGCGAGTCGTGATATGTTAGTTGGTCAACCGTCACAATTTTCCCTTCGTGAGGGAACATCATGAGACAAAAAATAGTTGATGCTATGGCTCTCATGGCATACATATAACTTATTCTAAGGAGAAGGTTATAGTCCAACTGAGCATTAACAACCTGTATGTCAATTAATACTGTTTTCCTGACTAATGTGATGGGAACATTTGGGAGGATTCCTTGGGCTTGAGTGGGGTGGACATCATAATCCCATAGAGTAGTAGAGGATGGTTGCATAATTGGGGATCCAAGATTCTACCGTACTAAGGTTGACATAACACACATGGATTCCCCCTCATCCACGATACACTGGTGCACAACCAAATTCTGAATGGATACCAGGATTTGGAAGGCAATGGTTGATGGCATCTGTGGTTCTCCGTTCTCCATGTCGAATGTGATCAACTTACAGTCAGAGGGGTCTACAGCACTGAGGGCAGCTAGTAAGGCTTTTCGTTGTGTTGGGAACATTTTAAGTACCTCAAGAGCGAACATAGCCATAGGTGTTTGGGCCAAGTCATCCACAATGTTGTAGCTTACAGCATCTCTAGTCGTGATGTTGTTGGAAACCCGCTGTATGGGGGGACATGTGGGAAAAGGGGGTAAATGAAGAGGTGTATTGGTTGTTTTGGACGTGGATGTCGCTGATGGGTCAGCAGGTTCGGTTTTAGTTCTGTACCGATTTCATCTAGTCTGTAAATTGACCTCTTCAATTGTCAAGGCTAGCAGGTGGTGAACACTTGTTTCTGCTATAGAAGGTGCCCCTGGGGTGGTGGGATTGGGTTGGGGAGCAGGTGTAGTTGCTAACCGTCCTTGGACTGGTAATGGGTTTTGGAGTACCACGGGTGGAGATCCTGGTGGTGCCAGGTTGGATTGAGCTGGGGCTGCCTTATTGGTAGCATGTTGAACTTCGTTGTGAGTGGCTTGCTTAGTGTGAACCATGAAGCGGCACTCATGTGTATAGTGCCTGTAGAGCTCGCATAGTTTGCACAGTTGATTCATGCATAACGAAGTGTTGCATCTAGGTTGGTTTAGTTTTTGGGGGTTTTGAGGTAGCTGGTTCACCCTGACGTTGTTGGGAGGATTTGGTTGTTGACCTCCTCCTTGTGGTTGGTTGTTGCCCCTATTCCTTGCTTGGTTGTTTCTAGCTTACCCTTGTTGGTTATTAGTGGCTTGTTGGGTGGGACAATTTTATTGTACAAACACTTGTCCCAAAGGAGTAGGCAGAGTTGGGGCAAGGGTTTGGGTGGCTTGCATGGGTGGTGCATAGTAGACTTGGGAGGTTGGGGTGCTACAAACGTGGGCACCTTCCCCACATATTGTTGTCCTAACCAAGTAGGTGCATGGGTCTGCTATTGTGGTGCAAGTTGTGCATAAGAGGTCGTAGCTCCAAACTGGGACATCATTATTGCATAGTTAGGAGCTTGGTTTAGGTAGGCAATACTAGGGGTGTTGCTTGGTTGCGGTGGCATCATGGGTGGTGTTAATGATGTTGTGGTTGATGGGAGATAGAACCTATGATGCCATCTACAACATGGGATGCCCCCAATGCATCCTGGTAGGAAGTGCTTGCTCAGGAATCGTTTGGAATGCTAGTGTAGAGGTATCCAGTG
>LPNX010405790.1:573660-618058 GCA_001517045.1 Pseudotsuga menziesii | reverse complement strand
ATGTTATTACAGGGTTGGCTATTGTACACTCAGTTAATATAATTTTGTGTTACAGCTCCATATTCAGTCTCCATTGTTGATAATTTGCATTATCAATTGTTAATTGATGTGAGTGAAATTAATCTACTACAGGCCTGAATTTCTACATCCAGACTGTGCGTAAATGGGGCCAAACTGTTGGGCCTTCAAGATGGCCTCTTCCTCTGTTTAGGGATGTTCGGAGGTGACGTCCATGGCTATAGGTGGCAGCAAGGTTTTCAAGAACTAGTCTAGGAATATCTTGTCATCAAGCTTGATCTTGCACAAGCTGCGACGTCGCCTCCACTCGTGGATGTGGTCAATGATGTGGGTCGTAGTGTTTTGGTGGCAATATAGCAAGATTTCCACTCCTTCATCATATCTGACGAGGAGTTGGAAATATTGCAAGAACATAAAGGCCAAGGAGTTGAAGTCTGGGTACTTGGCTTGTGGCAGCTCAATGTACAACTTGGCTGCAGTACCTGTGAGGGTGCGTTGAAACACTCTGAGTCTGATCGAATCATTTACGATGGTGTTTGATGAGCACCCTAGGTGAAATGTCATGATATGGTTTTGGGGGCACTCCCCTGCATTCCCTTCAAACTTGGGGATGTCTGAGGGCATTTTGTTTGGCATGGGATGCCAAAAGGTTTGATGATAGATGGGGTCATTAGTTAACCTAGCCATGTCAGGCAGGTTGAGGTGTGCCATGAAAGGGAGGTTTGACCCAAGGTTGATGTGTGACAGACCAGTAATGGTGGTGGGGTTTACAGGAACATGATGTACCTGTGTGATTGGGGGTACTTGTGGCAAAGTTGTGAACGTGACACTACCTCTAGGTACAGTAAGTGGCACAGTGTGAGTGGAAGGGTCACTACGCCCAGGTATGCCAAGTAGGATAGTGTGAGTGGATGGGCAACTGCCCAAGGCATGCCAAGTGGGGCACTTTGACTGGTAAGCATGGGTAGATAGCTGACTTATGATAGTTTGCATGATGGTGCTAGGACCACCAATAGGGCTGTTGGTGGTGGTGTGGGGTATGGACATGGGTCCACTGCCAATCACTAAGATGAAAAGTCAATCCGGGTTTGCACCAGCCATGGGGCTAGATGGTGCAGTGTGTAGATCTGGCTCAGATTGATATGATTTTGATTCTGAATCAGAGGCTATGTGGCCTTCTAACAGTGTAGAGGGGCATCGAGAATGGCCTCGATGATGTTGGTTCAAGGACCCGAAATGTGGTGGATCACCACTTAGGCATGAGGAAGAGCATGGGGGATCAATTGTGTCTAGTTGGTAGGTCAGGTGGTGAAATCTGGTAGTGACATTCTGGACCCCAGTTTTAGTGGCTTCCTATTGGATTTCAGGTGGTCACTCGGCCACCAAGACTGCCATGAGACAACGCTTGGATTTTTCCTCACGGGAGTGCTAGTCAATCTATAGGGTTCAATTCCCGTTTTGCTTGGAAATTCCTCTCAGTGGCCAGCTACTTTTGGGTTCCCATGGTACTCCTCACAATGAGTTTCAGGGCTGAGCCCAAGTACTTCCCATGGTTAATGCAGTCAGGGACTTATGTCCTCAAAGAATGCAAGTGTTTGAATTAGCGTAAATTAATAGATTTTAATGGCTGGCTCAACATCATGAACTCAGTTTAGTTATCTTATTTGGTATGGTTGTGTGCATTTCCATTGTATTTTTTATTATTTTATGTTATTCGCTTGGTGGCTACTTGTATGGTTTATGAATATTTCGCAGATATTTTATGGTTTGTTACAAAACTTACAACATGGGTAAATTGTTATGAAACCAGTAAATTGTGAACATAAAATTTGAAACATGCCATTAATGAATCTAAACTATGGTAGACTTACTAGGTGACTTCCTTACACCTGTATTCCTTTTTTACTAGGAAAGAGTGTTGGGATCTCAACACAAAGGGACTAAGCCCATCCGTAGATCCTCAGGTCACTCTCTGAGTGTAAGGTCAGTCAACAGGGAGGACGTGAACACCATGAGCCCCCTGGGCCGACCAGCCCCTCTTCCTTCCAAGTCACCCATTTTTAGTGGTCTAAAGCAATCACAAGTGGAGTGCCTATTACTATATGAGCTTCACCCTTCATCTTATCCCAGAATACCCTGGAGGGTCATGACTGGGTAGAGGAGGAAGGGCTAGGCAAGGAGTTAATTTCCAATTCTTATTAAAAACTGAAATTTAACCTACATTAATACATTCAAGCCTTAAAATAGATTCATTATATCAATGACCAGTTAAATCTATCATTGATTTACACATATTGTATGCAGATGAAAACAGACTACTGGATAGAGGTGGTTGAGCCACACTGATAGTCCAGACAGCTTAAAAAAACGAATCTGAGAGATAGATCACCCTTTTTGGGGCAAATGTGGTCAGGGGGTTGACAAATTTTCCCAAAATCAGGAGAAGGGGTCACTCAGAAACTGAAAACAGGAGCGATCTTCTCCCTGATAGGGAAGTCACACCTTTCGAGCCTGAATGAGCAACCTCATCACCCCTTCCAGCTCGATAAGAGCGACCTGGTCTAAAAACTTGAAATTTTTTTAACCTAAGCTGGGAACAGCCAATAGTAACTTGTACTATGGTTGAACGGGCTCAGTTTATCCTTAAGGAGGCTTGGATGTGAACTTAAATACATAAAAACAAATATCTAAACTAGATTTAACAGAAACTGAAACTAGGCTAAGAAAGAAGAAATAAAAACTGAAACTTGAAAAAAAAACAATCCAAGGATCCTATGGGATCGACCTGGTATGGTCACCAAATCTGTATTAGGGATTTCTCCCTAGCTATAGGAAAGAATAGCTACCTTCCTTCTATAGGACGGAAGGGTAGGGTTCATGTGGGTGAAAGAAAACCCTGCACAGAAACGTTAGCTTTGAGCCATGGAAACCCTACGGGAAATGGTTAGAAAACAAAAGACAACTATAAGAAATCAAAGGAGAACCTGCAGCAAACCGTTTGCAAAAAAACTTGCAAACAAAATAAGTTAGAAAACTAAAATAAAAATGAAATAAAACACAATTATACCTTCAATCTTGGTGGAAACGGTCCACCATTCCCTAGCTTTGGAAGCACCTCTCGCTATGGGATGGAGACTTGGCTTGTGGAGCAATGGAGGAGAGGGAGGGTGAATGACTTGAGAGGTAAAGGGTCTCAAGGCACTCACACGGGTAGCATAATGATAAGGAGAGAAGGCGTATTTTGAAAGTGACCCCCACCCCTATATTTATAGTTTTTTCTAGAGATTTTAGGGTTTTAAGCCATTGGTCAGGGCTTTAGCCCCTTTTTTGGGCTTTAAGCCCCATTCACCCAATGCTTAGCTCCTTTGGGGGTTTTAAGCTCCTTTGAGGGATTTTAGCCACTTTTGGAGGTTTTAGCCCCTATGAGAGCTATTTTGGCTCTTTTAGGGGTTTTTAAGCCCTTTTTCATGTTTTTGAGCCTTTGCAAGGGTGTGGGGATCAAATGAGGGTACTGAGATAGATGTCTTTGGGTGGTGTAGGTCATGTAGATATCATTGAGGGATTTTTTGGGTTAACACCCCCTACTACATTAGAAGCTGAAGCTGAATTCTATCCTTGGGGAAAAGGATTCTTTAGGACAGCCGGTTGTTGACTTTTGAGCAGCTTCTGAGCTTGATCCATAAGGGGACATTGATGGGTTAGGTGATCTTCCTGGCACAACTTACCTGGAAATTTCACCTTCTTGTTCTCTTTTTCCCCCCATCAGCATTATTTATGGGTTTTGGATTGTTTTGGTTTCCCTCGCCTTTCTTCCCCTTTTTCTTTTTCCCACCGGGCTGTTGATTTCCCTTTTGGGAGGATTGAGAAAAAATGTTTGCATTTTGGGATGAGGGGGAAACCTTTGATGCCTCCACTGTAGACTATTTAATGGACAACTCATGGAGTTGTTTTGCCAAATATTCTATAGTGGGATATTTAACTGAACCAACCACACCATCGACAAGGGGTCCAGGCTTAGGTTTCTCGACACTATGTGTTGGCCTTAGTGCATCATGGATGATTTCATATAAAATCCCAGACTGAGGGTATATCAAATCTATTTGTTGGTCCCTGAGGATAGCCTCTTCCTCATTAGTTACACCCGAAGTGGATACATCCTTAGATATATATGGAAATAAGGACTTAAGGAACCATTCTAATAAAAATTCAGTTGGGATCGTGAACTTAATGAGCCTCTTCCACCTTCGCCACTCTTGGATGTGATCCAAAATGTGAGTGGCTTTTTCCTGTTGAAAGGTGGACAATAGGTCTGTGCCAGAATCATACTGGACAAGAAGTTGGAAATGGTTAAGGAACACATTATCTAAGTCCAAAAAACTAACAAACATAACAGAGGGAAATTCAATGTACCACTTTGTTGCGGCAATAATCAGATTTATTTTGAACAATCTCAACCGAACTGTGTCATCGTTCAGTGAGTTGGAAGAGTACCATAAGTGAAAAGTTGTGATATGATCTGCTGGGTCTTCACCAACTTTTCCTTTTAATTTTTGAATATCTGAGGGTAACTTGGTAGGGACAGGTGGCCAAGTGGGATCATGTCTCACTGGGCCATTCATTAACTTGGACAAATCTAGCAAGTTCAAAGTTGCCAGGAAAGGAAGTTTGGGCCTAAATAGATCCTGAAAAGTACCATCTTGGGAAGTAGAAGGACTTGCCCCCTAGTTCCCAAATCTAAAGGCAGGGTTTCCTCAAGCTACTAGTTGCGAATTAGTCGAACTACTTTGAAAATGATTCCACCTATAAGCCAGCGGATTATTCATGTGTGGTGTAGTGTATGTGGGTTGAGCTACTCCAGTTGAAACTGGAGTTTGGAAAACAAGAGTAGGTATCCCTCTACTAAAAAGTGAGAAAGGAGAGCTTGTGAAAGGATCCAAAACTAACCTTTGAAAACCTTGACCATAAGGGTTAGTGATTCCAAACTTCACCCCTACATAAGCAGATGTGGGGCCTACATATGGAGTGGATGGGGGGATGTGACCCCCATTCTAAGGAAAACCCTAGACAAATGAAGAGGATCCAACAGTACCACTCTGAGCAGTCTGTACAAAAGAAGGTGAAGCAGAAGGTACACTAGGAATCCCAGTGACCACCCCACTAGAAGTTCCTACTACATTCGTGGAAGCCAATGGTTGAACCACCCAACTAGTTTCAATTAAGGGAGTAATAGGTATATTTGTTCTAGGAGTACCCACCGGGGGAGGTGGCACTCCTTCAACCAGAATAGCTGAGATGGGGGTAGAAGGACTTTCTCCTGCACTATACATTAGTCTTCTCATAGGAACACCAATCATAGGTGAATTGAAAGGACAAACCTGGACGATCACAAGATCGTTTAGGTCAGTAAGAGGTGAATTAAAGTTTCTTGCAAACTCATCAGCCTGCAATTCTTTTATCTCTAATGTGGTTGTATCAACCTGGTTTGTCCTAAGTTCTAGGTCTCCTAGAACTTCACTAATTCCTATTGGTTCAAAGGAACCGTCTATGTCTAATCTCTGCCTTTGAGGAGGCGGTGGATATACGCGACTGTGTATGCCCCATCTATGTCTAATCTCCAAAATTCATTGATTAGCCCCATCCCAAGGCCTCTATTTATACTTTGGAAACAGAGAGTTTTATAAAGTTAGGATGGTTGGGATAGTTGGGATAGTTATAGATTAGGGCCCAAGTAATCTCATCTAATCATGATTTATATTTTTTAAGATCGAACTAAGGTATACGTGAGCATTAATATAGGCAATTTGCGTATGATACAGATGTTTCTCATTAAATAGTTGTCATGTCACATGTCATCACTTTCATCAACTCAATCAACTAGAGATATTCATTATATTCTCATGTATTTATTCTAGTACATATTTAGATCAACCATAAACCCTAGCTAAGGCTTCACTGCTCAAAATCAATCAACAACCAACATCTGTTCCAGGTATAAACTCTTAGTTCTTAGATTATAGTTAAATGAAATCTTCTGAGCTTTACTTCAACCTTGGCTCATTTTCCCTTATTTCATTGATAGTTCCTCTTTCACACATGTAACTGCTATTTATGCAACAAGGCATATATTTCTGGTAACTTGAACAATGAGCATACAAATAGATCCAATCTTGAATTCTCGGTTTACTAAAATACAAGTGTTACAAAACACTGAAATTCATATCACTTTCTGGAGCATATAATGGACAATATATTCACCAAGGTTTCCATGCTTCTTAGAGAATTCCCATGAATAACTATTTTTAATTGCTAATGTATTTTTTTCACTCTATCTCACTCATGCTTTATTTGTACAATTTCCAATTTCCAGTTCTAATTAGACAAATTCTAGTTATGTTATTTATGTGCATTCTCTAAGTCCTGGAAGTTTGATATTGTCTCAAGTCACATCAATTAATACCTCCTTTCAACCTGTAATAAGACTCTTAAGCAAGCCCTAAGATTCATCAATTTCAATCCTAAGAGGAAATTTTAATATAATAATCATGATGTTCATTTCATGATATGGATCGAGCTCTAAAGCATACAAATAATGGAAAACATATGCCTACCTTCACTACATTGAAGTACCCAAATAATAAATCAAAATCTTTTATCTTCAACTCATACTTGATATCCCATTATGTGTTTTTCTTAGATCACAACACCATGCATTTTGCAACATGGGGACTTCACTTAGTGAACCTCTCACATAGCACGTGCGATCATCGGATATTAAACAATACCCTTAATTTCGAGAGATATTGACCCAAACGCTTTTTGTTGAAACCCCCTCCCAATACTCAAAATCTCCTCCCCACCCATTTGTATACCTCAATCCTTATAAACCACTCTACCCACCCCCACCTTAAACCCCTCATCCCCCAAATATGAACTAACGTGATAGGATATTTGCCAACAAGTGAAGCCCCCGTGTTTTGCAATCGAGCCACCCTTTAGATGCTAGTCACAAATCAAAGTTCTCATCATTACGGTAACATCAAAAATTCATTCATGAACCTGTTGGATTTGTCCATGATACTACATTTCTATGTTTTCTAGATCAACATGTATGTATCACCAATGATGTTAGACATAACGATGGTGTGCCCTAGTGATTTCAGATCATATCATGAGAAAATCCTTTGCTTCACACTATATAAAAATGAATCCAACATCACATATTCCAAAAACCAAATCGTTCACATAGTTGGTAATAACCTTGTGATCTCAGATATAAAAGGGTCAAGCCCAGATCTGTAACACCCCGGTTTTGACCCCATTGCATTAGATGTATATGATGTATATATTGTAAAGGATCATGGTGTGGAGCTAAAGGCCAAGGGCCCACCATTGATTGGTTATGCTATGTTTCAGATTTAAATTGTCACCGATGGTATATCGGGGCATGCGACATATAGTAAGTGTATCATCATGTAAATATGCATCTTTAATTAAAATGAACCCGACCAGCTACGATCACGGCAACTAAATTGAGAAGGGGCATGATTTTCACAAGGATAAGGGTGGGGGAAATTGTCAAAACCTTAGCCAATGGGGTAAAAAAATCCATGTGTCTTCTTTCCTTGTCTTACCCAACCACCTCCATTAAGAATTGCTGCTGGTGGTTGAGGCAGTTATTGTTTTTGGGAGAGGGGTGGCAGGACTGTCAGTCCTTGCCTACACGCACACTCCACCTGCGGTTGACTTCACAATGACAAATAAAACCACTGCCATCACTCCAGCGGACTACACTCTCTCCACTACGCGTTACCTCTATTGTTGGTTCGTGCCTCATGATTATCTATTCACCTCCACACACAGGATTTACCTAGTTTTACTCCCGTAGGCATTCCATTCTCCCCACGATAGTGCTGAAATGCTCACGCACTCCCTACTAACGTCTATCCATTTCATGTTCATCCACACACAAGCTCGGAGCTATTCATCCTCATGCAGGGACCGTTGCCTGTTGATTATTCTCATGCATGGTTGGGTGGAACATTGCAGCGACGTAGCTGGTTGCGGAATGACTTCTTCACAAGATAAGTGATCTTGTCCATTTTTACTTCTGCAACCATATTTTATGTTAATGAATGTAATGAACATGATGGGTGAATGCTTCTATGAATGTATGATGTTTCCGCTGTGTTTGATAGATAATTGTAGCTGTGTATGATGTACAATTGCATCTGTGCATGATAATTGTTCATGTGTGCATGCTCTAGTTCAAAGCATTTGTTTAAGCATAATGTTTCAGCAATTTTACTGAATTCCCATGTTCATGGGGCTCTTAGCCCAGATGGTTAATTCCATGGGTCGCATCCTCTTCGCCGGTCGGAGGTTCGGGGACATGACAGCGTGGTATCAGAGCTCATGTTGCAGCATGGGCCTAAATGGACCACGTAGAAGCATTGACAGAAATAGTATTCCTTTCTTCCCAGTAGAATCAGGGAATGACTGGCAATTTCAAAAAATTTCAAAAATTTGCCTAAGTGTTGAACACTCAGATCAGCGAAAGAGTTAGTGGAACGGACTTCCGACGTAGTGGAAGAGTTAGACGAAAGCACGCCTGATGGGAACAGTTTGAAGGAAAAATCGCGGGAAATTTTTCTAAGTATAGAATTCGTCGGCTATCAGAAGAAGATAGTGGTTCGAACGCCCGCCGTTGCAGAAGTCTAGGGCACTAGTCTTTCAATGTGAAAAGACTGCCGACACCGATCGGGTCATGCCATAGCAGATTGGGTCACCGATCGGGAGAGGATCAAGGATCATGTTCTGACATTGCGGCGGTGGATGGGACTATCTCGCCGACAGAAAGAAGGGATGGAGCCGATCAAGCGACGAAGAGGGAAAAATTTGAAAATTTTTCTAAGTCCGGGAATCATCAGCCATCGGAAGCAGAAATTTGTTCGTGCACCCGCCATTGCGGAAGCCAAAAGCACTAGCCTGCCGTCGACAGAAGAAAGAAGGAAGACGAAGTTTGGAAAATTCATCTAAATATGGAAAACGTTGGAAAAGAATAGTTGCTTGAGCATCCGATGTGGCGACAAGAAGAAGAAGAAAAAAATGAAAATTTTTCTAAGTATAGAAAACGTCGAAGAAAATTAGAGGATCGGTCCGCCGATACGCCGGAAGCCAGAGGAGGATCAGCCCGAAAGGTCGGAAAAATTTAGTTGATTGGACTGCTGAAATGTTGGATCAATAGTGGAAATGAGAGCCGATTCTGCATAAGGAAAATTTGAGTTTTCCGTGGGATTTTTTTTTCCAGTAGATTTCAACTGTTTTTTAGTAGGATTTTCAGTTGTTTTTCAGTGAATTTTCAGGGCTAAAAAAAGGAGAAAAGAGGCATCGATTTACAAAAGAAATTTGGGAAAATTTTATGTTTTGGGAAAAATTGTTATATTATGGTTATTCCAAGAGAAGGTAAGTGATTCTGATTTGTATCAATGTTATGCATCTAACAGTTGTGTTACTAACACGTTTGCAGAATCATAGTCACATTCAAGAGTAGTATTCCAGGTGGTGCAGTTTGGTAAGTAAGTGGTGGTTTAGTCATGAGAACCCATGATGGGTATGATGCTCAGGATTCCTATGATCAAGTAGAAGATTTTATGGGAGAAAATGTCCGTAATAGAAATGATGACATTGAGTCCAATGGGAGGAGATTCCAAGAGACACCGTTAGATGTTGCAACCACCATCAGAAGCATGATCAAAGCCCAGGAAGAGCAGCATCAGTTGAATGCTGCTATGTTGCAGAGTTTGACAGACTTGCATAGAAATATAGACTCCTGGACGAGGTACAGCGAGACTAGAAGGCACTAAGAGCAGTACTAGGAGAAAGAGAAGGACTTCTAGTGGATCATCTGACTCCGAAGAATCCATTGGGGATTCAATTTCTTCTTCTCATAAAAGAAAAAGAAAGAGACACCATAGGGATCTCTCTTGAGATGAATTTAAGAAGGCTAAACCTCCTACGTTTGATGGTGAAATAAAGACTGGACAAGAGGCTGAGGCTTGGCTTCTTGGGATAAAGAAGTACTTTCAAGTGCATGACTATTCAGGAAACATGAAGGCAAGAGTTGCCATATTCAATCTGAATGGAAGAGCATCCATTTGGTGGGAACACTTCAAGCAAGTAAAGAGGATCGGTGAAAGGAGACTTAAGTGGAAGCAGTTCAAGAAGTATTTTAAGCAGAAATACCTCTCTGACAGGTATTATGATGACAAGATTAAGGAATTCCATGAGCTGAGATTGGGACAACAAACCATTGAAGAATATGCAAATAATTTTTTGGAGTTGTTGAGGTATGTTCGGTACATCAGAGATGAAAAAGTGAAGGTCCAGCGTTTTCTGAGTGGATTACCTCAGTCTTACAAGGATAGAATCGAGTTTTATGAACCTAGAACTCTTGAAGAAGCAATAAGGAAGGCTAAGTATTGCTATGAGCAAAGAAAAGGTAAACCCGATTACCATAAGGCATGGAAGGACAAGAAGAACGAGAAGTTTGACCAAAGAAAGAAATTTTTCAAACCTTCTAGCTTCAGGAATCAGCAGAAGCAGCCATCCCGAGCTGCGAGTAAACCAGTTGGAGTGGTAGGAGAAAATCCTAAAGATCCACAATAGAATAGAGGGCCACTTCAATGTTGGAAATGTGGAGGACCCCACATGCGCAGAAATTGTCCACTCGAGAATGAAAGTGCAAGGCCAGCTTATAACATTCAAGAAGCAGAAACAGTGAGTCAAGTAGCAAGGATAGTCCCTAGGATTTATGCAGCACTGGAGGACCGCCAGGCATATCACCAGTCAACTATGGTTGAAGTAGCAGGTAATATTGTTGAGCAATCTGTTTCTATTTTGATTGAACCTGGTTCTACGCATAGTTACATCACTCCTAGAGTAGTGGAGATTTGTGGTTTTAAGAAAGTAAAGCATAGGAAGTCTTGGTTAGTTCAGCTAGCCACTGGAACTAAGAGAAAGGTTAGTGAAGTGGTAGAGAAGTGTCCATTGGTCATGAATGGATTGGCCACTTGTGTTGATCTGAATGTTCTACCGCTTGGTTCATATGACGTTCTCATTAGAATGGATTGGTTAGATACTCACAGGGTGAATCTTGACTGTTATAATAAGACTTTTGAATGCATGAATGAAGAAGGAAACCTAGTAGTTGTGAAAGGCATTCCAAAGGTGATTTCTGTAAGGCAGGTTTCAGCAATGCAGTTGAAGAAATTCTATAGGAAGGGTTGCCAGTTGTATGTAGCTCATATTTTGGAGACATCAGGAGATGAAACTCCAAGGTTGGAAGACTATCAGGTGTTACAGGAATTCAGGGATGTGTTCCCTGATGAGATTCCAGGGCTTCCTCCAAAGAGGGACATTGACTTCACAATTGAACTTGTGCTAGGAGCAGCACCAGTGTCCAAAGAACCCTACAAGATGAGTACACCGGAGATGCTAGAGTTGAAGATGCAACTGCAAGAGTTGTTGGAAAAGAAGTACATCCGGCCGAGTGTGTCTCCTTGGGGAGCACCAGTTCTGTTTGTAAAAAAGAAAGATGGTACACTTAGGTTATGCATTGATTACATACAATTGAACAAGGTTACTATGAAGAATAATTATCCTTTGCCTAGGATTGATGACCTCTTTGATCAAATGAGGGGAGCAAAGGTATTTTCCAAGATTGACTTGAGGTCTAGTTACCATCAGGTGAGAATCAAGGATGAAGACATTCATAAGACAGCCTTCAGGACAAGGTATGGGCATTATGAGTTTGTAGTGGTACCATTTGGTCTCACAAATGCACCAGCTATATTTATGTGCCTTATGAATAGTGTCTTCAGCAGATATTTAGAGCATATATCTGTGGGCCCTGAAAATATTGAATCCATTATGAATTGGCCTACTCCAAGAAATGTGACAGATGTAAGATCTTTCATGGGACTTGTAGGATACTACCGAAGGTTCATTGAGGGATTCTCCAAAGTTGCACATGCCATCACTTCTTTGCAAAAGAAGGGGATGAAGTTCGAAAGGACATCAAGGTGTGAAGAAATTTTCTAGCGGTTGAAGAATCTTCTCACCAGTGCACCAATATTGAAGGTTGCAGATCTAGAGAAGGATTTTGTGGTGTGTACTGATGCATGCAGACAAGGGCTTGGAGGAGTCCTTATGTAGGACAACCATGTGATATGTTATGAGTCAAGAAAGCTGAAGGAACATGAGAAGAAATATGCCACTCATGATCTAGAGCTTACAGCCATAGTACATGCTCTCAAGATGTGGAGACATTACTTGATGGGCAGGAGATTTGAGCTCAGAACAGACCATTGTGGGTTGAAGTATCTATTTGATCAGCCTACTCTGAATACTAGGCAAGCAAGATGGCTAGAATTTTTATGTGAATTTGATTTTGAAATCAAACACATAAAGGGAAAGGAAAATAAGGTAGCTGATGCACTTAGCAAGAAGATACAAGAAATGCATGTGGCATCACTTAGTATTTGCCAATCAAATTTGAGGCAGCAGATTGTTAATCATGTTGCTAGAGATGAATTGTATGAGCAGGTAAAAGACAAATTGCAACAACAAAGTCTTGAGAAGAGATATGAGGGATATAAATTGGAAGAAGATGGACTTCTCACTTTTAAAGGTAGAATTTATATTCCAGATGTAGCAGATTTGAGGAGAGTTGTTATGGATGAAATCCATCAAACTCCGTATTCTGGTCACCCAGGGTATCAGAAGACAATTGCTATAGCTAGAAAGCAGTACTTTTGGCCAAGAATGAAAAGGGATATGGCTGAGTACATTTCAAGGTGTATGAAATGTCAACAGGTGAAGGTTGAGCATTAACATCCAGCAGGATTGTTGCAGCCTTTGCCAGTTCTGGAATGGAAATGGGAAATTATTTCATTGGATTTTATTACAGGACTGCCAATGACTTGGAGACAACATGATTCCATCATGGTTGTGGTAGACAAGTTGACTAAGGAAGCGCATTTTATACCGGTTAATTCTACGTATGAGACTGGCGACATTGCAAAGATATTCATGAAGGAGATATTCAAATTGCATGGATTACCGAAGGCAATAGTCTCTGACAGAGATGTCAAGTTTACTTCCAACTTTTGGAAGGGGTTGTTTGCAGATTTGGGTATAAAGCTAAACTTCAGCACTACATACCATCCTCAAACAGATGGTCAGACAGAGAGAGTTAATCAGGTGCTTGAAGATATGCTTCGCATGTACATGATGGACAAACCAACCAAGTGGGAAGATTACTTGCACTTGGTAGAGTTTGCTTATAACAATGGACAGCAGGCATCCTTGGGGATGAGTCCGTATGAAGCTTTGTATGGAAGAAGGTGTAGAACACCAATGACTTGGGATAACCTAGTGAATAGGATTGTGCTTGGACCAGAATTGCTCAAGGAGATGGAGCAAGAGGTTGTAAAGATCAGGCAGAAGCTGAAAGCAGCACAGGACAGAAAAAAAAGCTATGCAGATAAGCATAGGGTGAACAGGGAGTTCAGTGTTGTGGATCATGTTTACCTCAAAGTGAGGGCAAGGAAGAGTTCCTTGAAGCTTGGAAGCTGTGCCAAGTTGTCACCTAGATATTGTGGGCCGTTTGAAGTTCTTGAAAGAATAGGGCCAGTTGCATATAGACTTGCATTGCCTGCTAGCACTAGAGATCATAATGTTTTTCATGTTTCTTTGCTTAAGAGATATGTACATGATCCTAACCATGTGATAAATTGGGATGTGATTCAGGTGGAACCTGAGGGAGAGTTCCAAATCGAGCCAATGCACATCCTTGACAGGAAGGTCACAATGCTCTGGAACCGGGCCATAGGTCAAGTAAAGGTGCAATGGGAGCACTACGGACCTAAAGAGGCTACTTGGGAGCTGGAGGATGCCATGCGATTGGCACATCCATTTTTGTTCAATTTTGCGGAACACTGAGGCGATACCAGTGTAGCATTTTGTTCAATTTTGTAAAGCACTGAGGATAGTGCTATTGAAGGGGGAGGGGAATGTAACACCCCAGTTTTTACCCCATTACATTAGATGCATATGATGTATATATTGTAAAGGATCATGGTGCGGAGCTAAAGGCCAAGGCCCCACCATTGATTGGTTATGCTATGTTTCGGATTTAAATTGTCACTGATGGTATATCGGGGCATGCGACATATAGTAAGTGTATCATCATGTACATATGCATCTTTAATTAAAATGAACCCGACCAGCTACGATCGCGGAAACTAAATTGAGAAGGGGCATGTTTTTCACAAGGATAAGGGTGGGGGAAATTGTCAAAACCTTGGCCAATGGGGTAAAAAAATCCATGTGTCTTCTTTCCTTGTCTTACCCAACCACCTCCATTAAAAATTATTGTTGGTGGTTGAGGCAGTTATTGTTTTTGGGAGTGGGGTGGCAAGACTCTTAGTCCTTGCCTACACCCACACTCCACCCACGGTTGACTTCACAATGGCAAAGAAAACCACTGCCATCACTCCAGCGAACTGCACTCTCTCCACTACGCGTTACCTCCATTGTTGGTTCGTGCCTCATGATTGTTTGTTCACCTCCACACACAAGATTTACCTGGTTTTCCTCCCGCAAGCATTCCATTCTCCCCATGACAGTGCTGAAATGCTCACGCACTCCCTACTCGTGTCTATCCACTACCTGTTCATCCACGGACAAGCTGGGAGCTATTCGTCCTCACGCAGGGACCATTGCTTGTTGATATTTCTCACGCACAGGAGTTTATCTGGTTTTTTACTCACGCTGTTACTCAGGCTGATTTCAGGTTGTTGTGGTCTTCCTTACATGGTGATTGTTGTGGTATTCTTTGTGATTGGGGTCTGGTGCAAGTATTTTTCACGCACAGGCTGAAAGTAGGTAGTTTCTTCCCCAGTGCGGCTGGTGTAATCCTTTTCCACTTCCTTAGTTGTCCAGGATGGACTGTCGATTTCCCCATGTTGTGAATGTGTTTGCTGTCACGTTTGGGACTGTTGCAATTTGTTGGGAGTCATTTTGGCCACGATAGGGCCAAGAATGACTCAGGAATCGTTTCCCCTGTTAAGCTGTAACAGCTGATTGATTGCATGTGTGCAATGGTTGGTCTTCAGACTGTGTTGGGAGCAGGAATGGGGGCTTGGTTTGCTTGATAAACCTGGTGGCTAGAAACCACACAGACAGAGATAGAGAGCCGGCTTTCTTCTCCACAACCCCTGAATAGCACTGGAAGGGAATGCAGGGCCTGAGGGACTGTGTAGAAGAGGAGGGATTGGTTCCTTGTGTTGGATGTGTGTGGGTGTCTTAGAAGTCAGGCTAGTTCTGGTGTAGGTGTTCCTGGCTCTACAATGAGCTCACCAGCTTATCATTTAGCCTTTCCCACTCCTGGATGGCCTGATAAACTCACTGTGTTGGCTTGGCTATGCTTTGTGTATCCTTGGCTATGTGTAAGCCTGCTTGTTCCCTTATTCCTTGGAGAATCATGCCCAGCTTGGGGGTGGCAGCATTGCTAAGAGATTAAGGAGCACGCTGGCCTATGGTTGGGTGTAACGTTGCAGCGACGTAGCTGGTTGCGGAACAACTTCTTCATAAGATAAGTGATCTTGTCCATTTTTACTTCTGCAACCATATTTTCTGTTAATGAATGTAATGAACATGATGAGTGAATGCTTGTATGAATGTATGATGTTTCCGCTATGTCTGATAGATAATTGTAGCTATGTATGATGTACAACTGCATCTGTGCATGATAAATGTTCATGTGTGCATGCTCTAGTTCAATTCATTTGTTTAAGCATTATGTTTCAGCAATTTTCATGAATTCCCATGTTCATGGGGCTCTTAGCCCGGATGGTTAATGCCATGGGTCGCGTCCTCTTCGCCCGTCGGAGGGTCAGGGATGTGACAAGATCACACTATTTTAGAGTAATTTTAGAATTACAACTTATCAGATAAATGGGAACATTGACTGGTATTTGTTACAGAGAAAACTTCCTATGGCTTGGGGTGTACCACAACAGATAGAGAAATTGTAGAAATTAATCCCTTCCCAATATGCAAGAGAAATACAACATATAACGCTAAAGGATCTTGAAACATACCTTATTCCGGATGGTTGTAGTAGATCCCCGTTGAGCTTTTTCCAATCCTGCTTGCGTTAGCAACTTACTCTCAACAATAGTAAACAAGGCAAGCATGCTATATAATATAGTGTTATGCCTACTCTAACATATATAATCAATGATACATAAGCAATTAAACACATCCATGGATTCAATATTCATTTAAATGCACATCATTGGATAGGAAAATATATTTCTATTAAGTAAATCAGAGATTACATAAATGATAACCTCTGTCGGCATGTCTAAGAACCGGAGAAATCAAGTCCTCCACCACCTCAATCCTCCATCTCTCGATAGCAAGATCACAAGAAAATGCAAGCGTTGGAAGAACACAAAGTGTTCCAAGCGACAAAGGGATGCACACTCAAGTATAAGAAAGCTACGGCAACAATGGACTATAGTTTTCTTGCTCTTCAATTCCTCTTCTTTAATGTATCCAAAGGGTTCCTTATATAGTGTGTCAATGGGGTAATGGAAGGTCAAATACGAGTGATCTCGAGGCATATGGAAGGCCAAGAGACAAGTGACTCAGATCCACATCAAGGAAAACTCCAAAAACATCCACATCAAGGAAAACTCCAAAAACATTTGGCCTTTTTCACACATCCCGATGTACGTGAGTTTAAGGGTAATATCCGCATATATACATGAGAAAGGGATTAAAAGTCACGTACAACAAATAATGAGTTTTTTTAGGGATGATCTTGGAAACATCAAAGGTACAAAAATAGTCCATGGGCTCCAAAGAGTCTACAGAGGGATAGGGAAGGCCATAAAAGTGTGATCAACCATGTGTGGTAAAATCAGCTATAACAGATGCCCCCTAATGTGTGAGGTTAGAGGGGTAACATGATGGTTGAAACACATTATAAATCCATCCCAGAAGTGGAGTGATGAAGAACCAGGTGGAAGAACTAGCCATCTAGCAGTATAATACGATAATCAAACTCTGCACATGACTGCAAATACACATAGCACTCCTGGATACATAAGAGTACAATTGCCATGAATAGACATGATATACAAACTGTGACATGTGTGGTCATCGCCACGTACAATATACAATAGATCAAAATCTCCATGATGAAGATATACAAAGGAATAAGATCTCCATGAAAGTTGAAGATATACCATGGATGAAGATATCCATAATGGTTGAAGATATCTGACATACAATAGAATCAAGTCACGAGAACTAAAATCTCATGAACACTGGCATGATCAAGGAGGTAGCATATATGAAATGCCACCAATCTGGAAAGTCTTCTACACAAACCGCTATGAGTACATGTCCTACTATGTGAATATAGGTGTTGAGGTCGAGCATAGTAGTCCATCGTCTAGTTACCAGTCATTGATGTATACCATTAACAGACGCGAGATCACCAACCGATAATGAAAATGGGAATCAAGGTAGTAGAATGCAATATAACAAGTGTGAATATTTGTTTTGAGGTCAAACAATTGGAAGAATCCATTGATCAAGGGACATTTATGTATTCCCAAAATTGTCGATGGCGAGAGAACCTACCGCTGATGACTGTAAGTCTCAAGGCACTCAAACGACTCTAACATCCTATCCCAGAATAAATGGTCTGAAGTCAATGGGATGGAATCCACGAGAAGGAGGGCATTAAGGAATCCCCCATCAACCAAAACGAGGCACTTAGAAACGCTATATAATGTGGAAGGACTCGAACAAGATGTGCATGAACCAGTAATAGTACCGGGAATGGCCGACATGCAAAGTCAAGACAACTGAGGAATGGCCGACTCAGGCTTCAAATTCCTTCAAACAAGAGCATAAAGGTGAATGGTGACTGAATGTAGGCAGCATAGACTCGATATACAAAACTGGGACATCTCTGCGACACATGAGGCATCGACAGAGGCTCCATGTGGACTAGAAGATTAACCAGTTGGTGGAGATAAACTATAAGATATGAGTACAACTCCTAAAGTCAAACTACTAACCCAACCGATGAATGTGATATAAAGTGCTCTATTCGAAGGCGACACAAATCGACTACTGCCAAAGATAACATCTTTTCCTATCCGGCTTTTTGGTTTTTTGAATTTTTTTTTTTGGACTTTTTCAGATATTTTGAAAAGATTGAAAAAGAATAAAAGTGCTTTATAGTTACAAATCTAGGAGGAGACGAGTGTCAAGGAGAAAACAAACTAATTCCAGGAAGTGGAACATACCTATGCTCAATGCAAGGAAACATGTGCAGGATAACGACACTCGGGGGAAAGTCCCCTCCCGGTAAAAAATGGGGAATAAAGCTACAAAATATATATAAAACGGATCTGCTTGGCTAGACATGAGACAAGTTCGAGCTATATGGCTGATAATCAAATTCAGGGAAGCCAGCATAAGGCTCCAAAAGGAAATAAAAACTCATGATAATGCAATTGCAACTTGACATATACAAGGGAGTCCTGGGGAAAAGGCCAGCATAAAATTCAAGAGGAGTATGAAGCTCTTGCTCAAAGTCATGGTGGTACTATACAAAGGACTCCCACCCCCTAAAGGAGAAATGTCGGCATGGGAACCAAATGCAAAACAGGATCTAACTAGGGTACCCATGTATGGTAAAGCTCTACCATTCACAACATGTCACTTCTAAAAACAGTAAGAAGCTTTTGTGACAATATGGAATGGGTTTGTACCTAAGGTTAAAATGAAACGGCCATAAGGTTATGCAAAATGCAAATGGATGTGAAACCTAACCTATATGCCAGTTTAGACACAATACCTGCAGTAGGCACAAACGAATCAAAGCCACGGTAAAACCGCACTCAAAATGGGATTCCTACATCATCAAATTAGTTCAAACGGTCCAAAATGGTCAAAAACTATAGAAAGTGGGTAAAAATTTCAAAATTTTTCTATAAATAGTAAAAAATTTAAAAATTTCATATCATTTGAAATTTTTACCCAACAAAGTGTATTTGAGCTCAGAACTTTAGAAGTGAATTCCGGGAGCATCATCCAGTGGAATCTCTCCCCATTTGATCCAAGTAGATTCTCATTCCCTCCTCCTCTGTTTTCATGCAATTTTTTTGAATTTTCATGGTCCATTTTATTTTTTAATCCATCCATACTTGTGCATTTTGTCCCACACGGAAATTGGGATTTTTTCCGCATATAGGGCTCGCCATACGCGGAAAAAGCACCAAAAATCGCATACATATGTGGTTGTTTTGAGAATAGTCACGCATAGGGCTACAAATAAGGTTTTCAAAGGCAAAAATTGATCAAAACTTTGGTTTTTTGTGCAGGATGGTGTTAGAGTGGAGAGAAAGAGAGCATGGTGATGTGTAGGAGGCTGTACAAGGTGATCTTATGGACCAACAAGCATTACGGGCATGTGGCTTATACAATTTTTGGTGTCTTGGTAGCCTGAGGGCCAAACCAAGACTACTCCAGCTGCTGGTGGACTACTGGGATACAGAATCTTAGACATTTCAGATTGACAAGATGTCGCTCAGCATTGAGGTTGAGGACATATACTTTGTCACTTGTTTGTCCCAACGAGGAGAGATGGTAAACCTCTGATCTTGTGGGCCAGGAGGCGAGCTGACTATTGATGAGAACATAGCTATGTACTACTTTTCGGAAACAAAAAAGGTTGGGAGTCAAATCCTGACAACCTCTATCCATATTCTGGGGTTGAAGGCCATACTTTTGGCATTAGGCAGGATTGCAGGGTTGGCTTCAGTCCACCAGGCCTTGTAGCCAATGGTGTTCTATGCGATAGAGTGTATACGACCTACAGTGTATGACTGGAGTACGATGCTATTGAGCAACATGAAACAACAGCTTAGTGACTGGAAGATGGGCAGGGTGCGGAACTTTGGGTTCGGAAGTATACTGAGCACGTTTTTCTTTGAGTGGGTGTCAGCGCTAATCCCTAGGGTGGACATTGCTCCACATGGAGTTTGGGATCCAGCCCAGCAACGTTGGGAAAATGTTATGGGAATACTAGATGGAGGTAGGGTGGCTAACCCCTACCCAACAGAATTCTTTCCATGGTGGCGGAGACCGATCGTCGCCATAGACGACTACCCCTATGCAGGGATAGACTTCCACGGAGATCTAGATATGCCGCTACCACCAAGAGCAGCTTATGGAGACATAGGTAAAGAATCTCAAACCCACTTTTTAAGTTTTGAATTATTTAATTTTTTTGTGTTTTTTTATATATTGTCTCAAAAGACATATTTTTGGTGTGACGACACATAGTGAAAATCTGTCATGTATATGCATATGTAGGACCATGGTGGCAAGAAGGCTTCCCTCATCATTGACGGAGGGGAAGAGGAGATGATATCATGGGTGTGGCTGCAAAGCGGACACTCCAAAGCATCCACATGGAAGCTTGACACATAGGGTACCCATGGCGCAAGTCGAGGACTTTCCTAAGGCCATGCAGCGCCAGGTGGTTGGTGTACCACAAGCATGGGTTCAACTCTTTCGACAGCTAGCTAGATCCATAGTTCTATATCATGATTAGAACCCCCCTCCTCCTCAAGATTAGAGACCTGAGTGTATTCATTTTTGTATGACTATGTATTATATGTTGGTGGCCTAGAAGCCCCAATTTTGTATATGACACTTATGTATGATGACATCACTTTTTGGATATTAATGAAAAACTTTTATGATGATCGATTTTATTTATATTTACATCTATGTAAAATGTATGTTTGTGATATGATTACAGTCTATGAAACAAATGCCAATCTACACATAGTTAGCATATGAGTCAGCAACTTCATTAAAAACTCTTGGAACATGAATGTATGTTATATTCTCAAATTTTCATTCTAGCAATCTCACACGTAAGAATCTTCGTAATAATTTTGGATCCCTAATACGATACAAGCCATTAAGCTGTGAAACCACTAACTGCGAATCAAGATGTACCTCAAGAGAAAGAACACCATGTGAAATGGAATCACACAATAACTCAATGATGGCACTATATTCAGCAACATTGTTCGAAGAAGGCCATAAACATATGCCTCCTAAAGACAATACTTGACCTGTAGGAGCATAAATCACCCAAGCAGCTGAAGCTGAGTTTTGAGTGTGGCGGCTAGCACCATCAGTGAATCCTATGTAAACAGAATACTCCATCGACATATGCCATAAGAAACGAAAGTTAATCAACAAACTCGGTCACCATAAGAAAAACTAACTATGCAATGCAAAATTGTACAATAATATACAACAATCAGCCCTGGCTAAAGATCATGTAAAGTATTTTTTGAGATAGAGCCCATTTCTAGGATTCACCAAGGCTGTCCCTTCATAATCAACCAACTCATGAGTGCCTTTCTCTAAGACTCATTTAACCACGTAAGGACCATGCCACATGGGATTAAATTTCCCTGCCCCCAAGGGTTCCTTAGCTTGATCCCACAAGAGGACCAAGTCACCCTCATTAAACCTCATTGGACAGACAAACTTATCATAATGGACCTTGACGTGACGCTTGTTAACCTATAGATCCACTAAGGCATCTCGGCCCTTCTCATCAAGCTGCTCTAAGTGGACCAAACGCTCTTCCAATGTGGAAGTGTCAGGTAAAATCTCTATAGCTAGCTTCAGAGAAGGGATTTTTCATTCTCCGGTTAGAAACATACCTTATTCTGGACGGTTGTAGTAGATCCCCATTGAGCTTTTTCCAATCTCGATTGCGTTAGCAATTTACTCTCAACTAAAGTAAACAAGGCAAGCATGCTATATAATATAGTGTTAGGCCTACTCTAACATATATAATCAATGATACATAAGCAATTAAACACATCCATGGATTCAATATTCATTTAAATGCAAATCATTGGATAGGAAAAGATATTTCTATTAATTAAATTAGAGATTACATAAGTGACAACCTTTGTCAGCACATTTGTGAATCAAATAAACTGAGTCCTCCACCTGGGCCTCCACCACCTCAATCCTCCATCTCTCGATAGCAAGCTCACAAGAAAATGCAAGCTTGGGAAGAACACAAAGTGATCCAAGGGACAAAGGGATGCAAACTCAAGTATAAGCAAGCTATGGCAACAATGGACTATAGTTTTCTTTCTCTTCAATTCCTCTTCTTCAATGTATCCAAAGGGTTCCTTATATAGTGCTTCAATGGGGTAATAGAAGATCAAATCCAAGCAATATCGATGCATATGGAAGGACAAGAGACAAGTGACTCAGATCCACATCAAGGAAAATTCCAAAAACATTTGGCCTTTTGCACACATCCCAATGTACGTGGGTTTAAGGGTAATATCCGCGTATATACGTGAGAAAGGGATTAAAAGTCATGTATAGAAAATAATGAGTGTTTTTAGGGATGATATTGGAAACATCAAAGGTACAAAAGTAGTCCATGGGGTCCAAAGAGTCTACAAAGGGACAGGGAAGGCCATAAAAGTATGATCAACCATGTGTGGTAAAATCAGCTATAACAGTATTTATATACATTTTTTCCTAATACATTTTATTGACCCGACCTACTATATATACCTTTTTCTATTTTTATTTAATAACATATTCAGATTGAGCCGACTTCACAAGTTTATTTTATCAATTTTTTAATAATTAAATCAATGTAGATATATATTTCAAAGGGATTCATTCCAAAGGGATTCTACACCATCCACATGATCATGGGCTACATTAACATCATCAAAGTGCCTCCATTTATCTTGTGGGAAAATTATCAACTAGAAACCAAGTGTGTGTGGGATTCATGATCCCATCTAGTCACATATGCCATTACCATGAGCTCCAAAAGTAACTTCATGGACATCATGTATTCATCATATGTTTAATCACCAACAAGAGAATTAAGTCATAATGCCAAAATCCAACTTCACACCATGTCTATCGGTCATATGTCCAAATCCTTTCTAAATGCACCATCAATGATCAACAATCAATAAGTGTTCTACAAGAGATTATCCATATCATCAAACATGCCATGTCATACTCATATTGCACCAAACTCACCATGTCATTATTTGAATGGTTTAAGGTGTAAGGATTCAAGCCATTTATAATAGGTTTTTTGTACTAGTGGATTCATTAACATCATCATCAAGTATATTAACGACATAAGGTATTCATATATTTATAATCATCGTCATAGGTGCAAGGGAAGCAACTCAAGATTATGGGATTCATCATTTCAAGAGGGTTTAATGAGCGTGTGGCTTCAACATCATTATGTCAATGAATTTAAATAATTTCCTATCAACAAATGACTACATGGAATTTCCAAGGATGTATATTCCAAGATCTATCATGTGCATGGGTGTAAGGACACTTGTAAGGGCATCTAAACCATGTGTAGGGTTCCAATACCCAAGTTTTTTTATTTTTCATTGAATCTTTGTCCTAGTCATTCACTGAGTTTTCCATGTCATCAAAAACCATCAACAACCACAACCTTTGTCATTAATGGCTTGTCATCGATGACAACCATGCTCAAGAAACTCCCCCTTTGTCATTGAGGGAAACCTTTTTCAATTACTCTCGCCCTTTGACATTAATGACAAAGGGCCAAACATTTATCCATCAAATCATCAAAATATCTTCTTGGATACTTATTAAGACCAAAGTGAAATGTCTGCTCCAAATGTTCATAAACTTCCAGCCCTTGTAGATTCAATAATACTGATATCTAACAACCAAATTCTAACACAAGTTGTTTGAAAAATAGTACAGTTACTTTTCATGGCTTCTCAACAAAGGTGCTAATGATATGTCATCGTCTCTCATCATAAAAGTATTGCTAGATGCCCCCCTATAAAGTATGTTGTTGTAGTTTTTTTAAAATTTTCAAGCTCCCCCTTTCATGTAGACTACTTCATCAACTTTCATAAGGAAGAACATGATTATGGTGTAATAGTTTTGACTTAAGTCTGCTACAACATTGATGAGTATCTTTTGCAAAGGTTTATTCCAAATAGGCCTTCAGATGTCAACCATTGTCTCTCATCTGAACATTTATCCTTAAGGTTGCTTGAACAATCAAATGTGCCTAAGATTGCTTGTGAATAGTTCCTCCTTTTACACTTCAGGTGTATGATTTATAAGTAACTTCAACTGTGGCTTAGTCAACAGTGAAGTTGGATCTCTCTCTTGAAAACATGCTTTGACAAAAATCAGAGATAAAATCATGTGCTACAAATCATGAGAATATTAACAGTTTCGCTTCATATAATGATAAAAACTATCAATAACTAGTTCAACTATATTATTAATACTAGTCATACAATCAAATGCCAACAATGATTATTTCTTGAATACATCCTTGCCAATCATATCCAAAGCTAGAGAGAGTCATTGGTACACTTTATGGATCTTGCAAATTACCTTTTCTCCCCCTATCAACATGCAAATTGTAGCTACAATCCTTGGACTTGTTACACTGCTTGGAGAAACCATCATTTATCTTTGAATCCATCACCCAACTCCATGAACTTAATATGTACTAAAGTCTTTTAAAGACCTAGATCTTGGCTCACCATATGGAAGCCATCTTCTTTGCACTGATAAACCTCATTCATGTTTAACAATATATTCATTTTCATCCATACCTAGGAGTATCCTTGGCATTGAACACATGTCTTTTGAGCTTCAAATATTCTTTCATTATTTCTCTTACATGGTTCATAGGTTCTCCTTGCTAATGTGTATGAGGGGTTGATCATAGGTTGTATTCTTGTACTTGCACAGTCTTGGGATTTATGACCAAAACGATAACAATTGTGACATCTCATGGTGTGGCAATTTGCAACAATATAGACAACATGGTTGAATGTCCAACATCTAACGGTGTTGTTGTTGTGGGAATATAATAAATCCACTTAATACTTAGGATAAAAATATTTAATCATTTTTTGTTAAATTCCTACCTACTAGCTTAAATAGTTGGCATCCACTTGCACCGCATGGTAAACACTTTCCATATATACCCCAAGAGTGCTTTTATCCCAATTTTGGTTTGATCTTGTCTACTTTATTGATTTCCAGAATTAGTAACTGTGCCTTCTTGCCGATTATTTCTTTATTCTACTTTATTCCAGCTTTTGTGTGGATAAGTAAAGATAGTCAACTACGAAACTGCTATCTTTTGTTGTGAACCCATCATCCATTATTTTCTCTCCATATTCCAAAACTAACATGTTTTACAATCATTCATGACAACTCACTCATGATTTAGCTAATTCGTGAGTTCCTTGACTGATTTGGGAAGTGCTTTAGCCACCTATGGGGGTTTATCATATTTGGTAAGTCTAATTTATGAGCTAGCATCAATTGTCTTCCACCAACTCAATTTTCCTTTATAAGGATTTATTAATTATGTAATAATCAATCAATCAAGTCATTGATTCAATAATTAATTATTCATTCTTCACTTCTTCATGTGATTCAGTCTCTTTATTCTTCTCTCTATTTTACGTGTGCATACTTGTGAGAATTATCTTAGTAGCAAGAGCTACCTCCTATGCTTCTTCTTTGCATCAAGGATCTTTTTCTACATGGTATCAGAGTTGCACTTTCTACATGGTATCAGAGAACAAGGTTCAATTACAACATAGTTGAGGAACATGATCTACCAAATGTGGCAAATCCAGATATAACAACACTATTTTTAAGATTCCATTTTTATAGACAAATAGATAAAGGTCTAATTTTGCTTTGAAAAATCCAATTTTTATAGAGAAATAGACACTAGGAGACATAGTCAAATGGACATTAAAAGAGTGGCATTGGTTTAATTAAAATGGTTTGCATCGTATGATTTATTATCTATGTTATGGTAACATTGTAATAATTTACAATAAAAAATAGTCTTAATTTTTATAAAAAGGTTACTTGTTAAAATTATTATTTTAAAATTAAATTAATATTTGGCTTTATATTAAAATGAAAAATATTATATTAAAATGAGAAATATTAAATGTGAAATAATTTGAAAATGATTGTTCTGGTTGCAAGATGAGTAGTAATTTGGGTGTGTCTTTTTTAAAAACAATTAAGCAAATCATCAAAATGAAAATTGTTAAAAAAATAAAATTTAAAAAAACTTAGAATCATAATTTAAGTGATATTTTCTTTGAAACTTTATAGTGGACTAGTTCTTTAAGTGTGTGGATAAATATTTGAAAGTACTAATTTAATAGATGAAAGTACATGTATATTAATTTAAGTGTATTTTTTTATACATGTATAGTGTATTTTTTTTATGAAAGTACATTTTCCACCACATTGTGTTTCTCTTTTTTTATATTATTTCAAAGTCATAAATTGTAATCATTGTAACCATTTTTTATTATTTTTTTAATGATATTCATCTTTCCAATAATTAAGTCATACTATCATGATATGGTTTTACCTTGAAGTGTCTTCCTATTAAGGATGGCATTGTTTAATTGCAAGTAATGTGGACAACTCCTCCTCATAAATGGTTTTGAGTAAGTTTTGTCCTTTAAGTTGGTAAGTTCTAAAGGCAAGATCCTTCCTTGTTGCATTAAAACTACACCAATGCCATTCCCTGGGACATAACACTTTTCAATAAAGGTCTTTATGAAGTCAAGTATGTCCAAGACAATAGTTACAGACATCGTCTCTTTAAGTTTTTCAAAATATTGGGTATCCTCTTGAGTCCAAGAAAATGCATTCTTCTTCAAAAACATTGTTAGAGGTGTTGTTATTCGACTATAGTTCTTGACAAACTAGCTCAATAATATCCTATCAATCCTAAAAATCATCTAAGATTCTTCAAGTTTTTAGGAATTGGATATTCAATTAGAGTCTTTATTTTGTAAGGGTGCACTTTAATGCCACATGAGATACAATATGACCCAAATATTCCACTTCAAGTACCCCAAAGGAACATTTGGAAGGCTTTGCATATAGTTTTTCTCCTCCAATAGTTTTAAGGCCATGTCAACATGTTGAACATGCTCTTCCAAAGATTTGGTGTGTATTAGTATATCATCAAAAAATACTAACTCAAATTTTTTGAGGGCTTGAAAATGGAATTTGTATATTCTACCTTCATGTGGCATTGTTCCATCAAGATTTCACCCATTGTGGAAATTCCCCACTACTATCTCCTATGAGTTTGGTTCACCTATTAATCCTAGTGTATTTTATCATCCTCTTGGACCAACTATTGATTGTTTCTTTGATAACCCATTACCTTGCCAACTAACTAATAAAATGAAAGCCCCTCCTTAGGTGGGAGAAAATACCTCAATTCTATGAGTCGAAGTGCATTCCCACGTCAATATCACTTTCCTTATATGAACGTGTATTAGTAATGCCAAAATGCATCATCAAAAACTCATAATGGCCTTCATGTGTTATAAAGGTTGTCTTGAATATGTCATCTTCCCTTATTCTATTATGTTGATATCCTAAATAGAAATCTAACTTCGTAAAGTAAATTTCTCCTTGTAATTCATCTACCAATTTATCATTGACAAGAATAAGAACTATTATCTTTAATGGTGATATTCATTGAGATATCTATAGTCTATGAACATAAGCCATGTGCCATCTTTCTTCTAAATTGTCACCACTAGTGAAAATATATCACTGTGTCTAGGTAGGACCATGCCAGCCTTTAACATTTATTTGGTCATTTGATTACTCACTCTTATGAGCATGGAGGTATGTGTAAGTTCTAATGTTAGGAAGAAGGATCTTTGGAAACAAGTGAATAACATTATCATTCCTTCAAGTAAGAGGAAGAACTTTGATGATCTCCACAAAGACCTTGAAATGATCATCAATAACCTTTTAGAGAATTATGGGAAGAGAGGGTTTATATGTTTCAACATCCAGTGAGCACAACTGTGCAATTACACCATAGTGTCCATTTTTTAACAATTTTATCGATTTCATACATGGCCTATATTTATACACAAATATATGTCCAATGTTAGTTTGTCAATTTAGTATTTGTTATTATGGATAATACAAACTTATCTTAATTCAGGGAAGGATATTTAGGGTCATTTTCATAAGAGCCATTCCAAGTTGCACCCAACTGGCACCAATTTCTTTAAAATTGTAGAGCAATGAGATTTTAATTAAGTTTATTAAAAATCAAAATGAAATTAGTTTCCAAGATAATTAACAATACTTATATAACATTGTTTCACTTTCACAATGTGGTGGCCAAAGCAATTCAGCGAGAATCAACCAGTCCTTATTTAACATAAATAGAAGTACTCATAATCATTATAATACACTTAGAGTCAATATGGTACTTGATAAGGGGGTATGGTATTCATTTGTGGATGGAGGTAGGCAAAGGTTCCAATACAAAGGATAAATTACTTGGCCTATGGGGGATACTTTGGTTTACACAAAAGAGGGATATACTAAAGCTTCAAGTTGTAGGTAGCCATCATTGACTGGGCTAATGGCCACACAACTATGCAGGTGCTTCCACTAGAATAGTGGACTTGCAGAGTTCAAGTCTTAGAGGAATGGTTTTATGTCCTTTATTTTACTCATGTCTATCATGAGTTTAATAGGGTTGCAGATGGCCTATCAAAAAAGGTTGTTGGGGATATGGATGATTTTTTTTTTTTAGGAATAGATTGATGATGCCATCGACTCGAGGAGACTAGAGTTCTTCTAGATTTTTGTCTAATTTTTGTTTTTTCCTGTCAAATATCAGTCCTAATTCACAAAAATCTACATGTCTTTATTATGTATTTTCCTGTCAGATATTAGTCCTTATTCACAACAATCTACATGTCTTTATTATGTATTTTCCTATCAGATATGAGCTATGTAGTTTTTTCTTGGAATGTGGTAGTTTGTTAGAAAGGGAGTTTGTGGATAGCCTTTTGGTTTAAGTCTAGATGAGGGATGCAATCATAATGATTTGTATATTTAGAACATCAGAAACTATTATTTTGTAAAGAATATGTAACTTTGATTCCTCTAGGTGAATAACAAGTTATAGTTTTTTTCTACTTAAAAAAAGGCAATATGTTTATATTCAATAAGTTCAATTTTTTTATTATAAAATTAATTAATCACATAAAATATTTATTTTTTGTAAAATAAATATTTATTGATAATAATAATTATTATTTATTAAAATTTAATTTAATTTTTTAAATACTAAAAATTTTAAAAAATATATATGAAATTAAATTTTATATTATATTCGATTTGTCTAATACCTTTTAGACTATGAAGCATTACTCTTTAACATGGTGTTGAGTGATTACCTATTATTATTAAAATCTCACCCATATGGTGTTGATTGACATTCATTTAACATGAAATTTCTACTATAAATGTAGTATACTTTGTAGCATTTTAATGGGTCATTAGATGCATGGATTGAAATAAAATAAAAAAAGTAGGGAGGAAATGGTTAAAAGTTTAGATTTACGAGAGGAATCAAGCCAAACTTATGAGAAAAATAAGAAAATGGTAAAGTTTATCAATCTTATAAAAAAATATTTTTACTTAGTTATGTTAATTTTATTTTTCAAATTAATTATAGTAAATAATATTTTTTATTGTTTTAGGTAGGGTTAATGGTTTCTTTATAGTATATTAATTTATTTTTTATTTTTTATTTAGGCATAACACTAAAATTTCTCTTTAAATTTAAAGTTGTGATAGTAACTTTAATGTTATCAATATGATGCAGAGTGGTCTCCTCTTCTATTCTCAAATAACTAATAATTTATATATTATGCCATCTATTTTTAAGCTTTAAGTGGCTTTCACTTGGATTTAAAATAATGTTAGGAAGCATCTTACCTTTCATGTTAGTTATCTTATATTTATACATTAGATATGTGCTCATAGTTATACTCTCCATTAGTAGAAAACCAACATCTAAAAAAAGATATAATAAGATGTATTTTTCTTAAAAATTTTAAATTAGAAAAAGACCTCTATATTTACTCCATTTTCATTCAAAATTAAACTAACCAACTCTATAATTCACACCCATTTTACATTTTATATAATTATAATGACAAATATATTAAAATGAATTAATTTTTTAATTTAAAAAATTCATATTAGTTTATAACTATTTTATTAATATAATGACTAATATATTAAAAATAAATTATTTTTTTAATTAAAAAAATCATATCAATTTACCATTATTCTTAAAAATAAAAATAAGTTATCCATTATCTATTAATCATTTTTTTCAAAATTATAATTCCAATTCAAATATAATGAAAACATAAATTAACTTTTTAAGATTATTATCATCCTACATAAAATTACAAGAAAATGACACTATCACTAAGACAATGCGACCAACTGAGTAAAATCTCGTCGATTATATGTGTCTTATAAACAAAAGTGAAACAATGGAGATGGAAAATGGGGCCATGGATGTAATCATAAGCCTTGACAATTTGGCATTTTCGGAAACATAATCATAAATTATATATTGTCGGGATGGCCTAATCGTGGCTGTACGTGTTTTTAATATAATATTAAGGGCTCTTAAACTTCATCATTGAAATTAAAGAAAATAATTTTTCATTTTCTTTATAAATATGTTAGTTAATTATATTTATTTTTTATTTCTTAAATATATAATTATTTTTTAAATGTTTTACAGAATTTTTAATTATATAGTTTCCAAAATGAAATTTGTAATATTCTTATTTATAAATTAGGAATTATAATTATATATGAGTGAGAGAAAGACTTTGTTTTTAAGTGCGAACCACATGAAGAAATAAATCTAGGGTTAAGGCATTTATATACTATGCATGAAATATTTGGAGACCACCTCACATTTAGTAATTAAGTGTGTATTTGCAATTAAGATTTGGAAAGATGAAGGCCAAGGGTTGGGTTTTCCAAATGTTTGGTTGGGAATTAGTGTTGAGGAATGCATGCATTCATGGTTTCTCATAAATGACTTAAGGAATTCAAAGTTGGTTTTTGGATTATTGGAAACACCATACTATTTGAAATATATCCATACAAGTAGTCTACGTCTTTGCATAAATTTTTTCTACATTTCATAAAACTCACCCAATCTAAAGAGTTCACTTCACATATTGAAGGGAGACTCTTTGCTAATCACCCAATGGATGAGAAACAAGCACAATATTCACAATATTGCATTGTTACCTTCAACTAGACATCTCAAGGAAATCTCTTTGGAATGTTTGATCACATCAAAGACTATGTAGTTGTTATTTGACAGCTACTTACGTCCACTCTATAGAGTATGAAGCTTATTGTTGTATATTTTACTAAAGGACTATTGAAACATCATTGCAATAGCTTGTTTTTTGAACTTTGATATCCAATATTTTTGGAGGTTGTAGGTGTAGATTTTGGGGAAATTTAATGACAGTAGAAAACATATGTGTTATAGCAGATTTCACCACTCTAGGTGAATCACACTTTGTATGGCCTTCCCCTGTCCCACTGCAGACTCCTTAAACCCTATGGACCACTTTTTGTCCTTTGATGTTTCCTTGATCATCCCTAAAAACACATGAAAAATGATATACGCAACTTTTAAACCTATAAGCGCGCACATACGCGGGTTTGACCACTAAAACCGTGTACATTGGGATGTGTGCATAATCCAAATCATTTTGGAGTTTTCCTTGACATGGATCCGACTCATTCGACTCCTGGCCTTCCCTATGCCTTGAGATCGCTCGGATTCGACCTTTCATTATCCCTTTGAAAAGCTATATAAGGAACCCCTTGGTACATTGAAGGCATAAGAGAGAATTGAGAGCAAAGAAACTATAGTCCATTGTTGCTGGAACTTATGCTTGAGTTTGCATCCCTTTGTCCCTTGGAGCACTTTTGTGTTCTTCCCAAGCTTTCCTTTTGCTTGTGAGCTTGCTATCGAGAGATGGAGGATTGAAGTGGTGGAGGCCCAAGTGTGGGATTCAGTTTCTCTGGTTCGCATACGTGCCGTCAGAGGTTGTATCTTGCAATCTCTGATTTATATTAATAGAAATATCTTTTCCTGTCCAATAATGTGTGTTTGAATGAATATTTTATCCATTGGATTATGTCAAATGCTTATACATTATTGATTATATATGCTAGAATATATCTAACACCATGATATATAGAATGCTTGTATTGTTTACTTATTGTTGAGGAAGTAACAGATCAATTCAAGCTGAAGATTGGAAAGCTCAATGGGGATCTACTTCAACCGTCCGGAATAAGGTATGAGGTCTGATCCTTTAGTGTTAGACATTTAATTTCTATTACATATTGGAAAGGATTGATTTCTGGAGTCAAGCTGTCTATTGTGATACCCCAAGCCATAGGAATTTCTCTCTGTAACAGAATTGGCGACTCCGCTGGGGAGTTCCTAATAGTTATCCTTTGGGGGTTTTCTTATCGGCATTCAATGAATTTGAATTGCTCTTTCTCTCTTGTTTCTGTGTCAGGTATGGGGGCATGTATGCCTGGTAGAGTCTGATTGGTGTGAATTTTGTGTCAGCCTATCTGTTTGCTTTGATTTTATGCACCTTTCTTCCTGTACGCGGGTTTTTGACTTACAGTCGCGTATACATGCGGTTTCCTCTGCGATTTCCGCGTATACACGCGGGTTTACTGCGAACAGTCGCGTATACCCTTGATTTTTCCTTTTTGTGGAAGATAATTGATTCCTGGGTGAATTCTGTTCGTTGTTGAGTCTCCTTTGGCACTACCTGAGTTTGTTCAGACCTCTGTTTATGACTAGAAACATTTTTTTTTAGGCTAATTTTTTTTTTTTAAGAAAGTTCTTGTCATTGCATTTTCGATTTTTTGTTTGAGATTAGTGCATTAGAGTTCTTTTACCTTAGTGCTTTTCTTGAGTGCTATTTGGGTGTGCTGGCAGAGTCTAGGGGTCGTAGAATCATTCTTTTGCTTTTTGCATCTCTTTTATTTTCAAAAAATCCAAAAACATTTGCTTATCATCATGCATTGCATTTTGCACTTTGCATTGTACTTGCACTAGATCTAGATTTGCTTTGGAGTACTAGTTAGGACTTCATATAGGAAATTTGCATTTATCATTTGAAGAAGAATTGTGCATTTCACGTAGTAACATACCCTGTTTTCATGGACACAATGCATTTGCATTGATTGTTAGGTGTGCATTTTACTTCATGTTGCGTCATAACACCACTAGTTGCACAATCATATCCCTTTTTTGAGTAATAAATCCAACTAAAATCAACGCTAAATAAAATGAATTACTCTCTTTTCTTTTCTAGGGTGCACCAACAAGCTTAGGTTTTAGGATCTTGGAATAGTTCATTGTAAGTCAATTCTCCAAGATCACTAAACAACAACATCTAGGTGTCTGTCCAAGTGAGTGTGTGAAATCCTTGGTATAACCATTATTTCTCAAGATCCTCCTCTCAAAACGGAGTTAAGCACGAGGCAGTGTGAGCGGTTATTGATTGGGATGACCCCTAGTCATAACTGAGTAGCACCGGAGATATTTCTAGGATTGTATTCCTATCCGGGGGCTCTTTCAAGAGTTTTGGGCTTTGCTACCCTGCCCATACGGTCAATCCCTCCTGCGACTGTCCACCTGAGCATGATTATATTGAGGTGACCTTAGTGGCCTTACCTAGGATATCGAGGGGGTACTTGTAGAGGTTATTCTGCAGGTGTCCCGGCCAAGTTGGGGTCGGACAACACAGTCGCTTTACGCGTTGAAGCTGAGGGCCACAATAATTGGTTACGTACCTCCGCTTGTTGTGTATGGGAGTCTCAAGCCTCTCTTAGGCAAGACATACCTGCTTCATTCGGGAGCTCACTTATCTAGCCCTTGTTTGCTTGCATTTGGCTTTAGATTTTATTAGTGATTGCTCTATGCACAATAGTTGGCCTAGGGTTTACGTAAATAGAGAGTCTTTGTTGTTTTTGAGTCATTGTGGATTCGAGCGCGGTTCCTCGCCGTTCTCGTCATTTAGCAGGGCTTTTGCCTTCTACTTCTCCTCCTCCTTTGGGAGAGAGACCTAGACTGTCTAGGCGGACTATGTCACACATTGATTCACACACCATGGGAGATCATTAAGAGGATATTCATGAACCACCTCCTCCCATTCGTGTAGACGATGGGGAATTTACACCTACTTATGATCCTTCACCCAACTTAGCGGAGTTAGGTCCCGTGATTTCTGAGATAGGAGCCATAAATGATAGACCTACTCACTCTAGGTCAAATTCCCCATTGACATGTTACCGGTATGGAATGCCGGAGGACGCCAAGACTCATTTTGAACCTGCTAGCACTAGCTACGGTAGTTATGCTACATCCGGTTTCCCTATACACGATTTGACATTTCATGTCGAATCTGACTTTGAGCCTAACACTATGCCTAGGGGCACTCTCATTCCTTACCATGCGGAGAGGTTTGGGAGCACTAGTCACATTGCACCTTCCATCCTAGTGGTGGAAGCTACATCCTATATCCCTCCTAGGTCTAGGGTTAGCGATCCGATTAGGATACCAGATCCAAGACGAGTGACGATAGGCGGTAATACATATCTTATTACTCAGCTTCCTTCATCCTCGGTCCCTAGTTCTTCAAATGTACATCCTCCACCTTATTCACGTGGTCCTTCGAGCCAATATATGGCTACAAGTCAGGTCCGTACTGCGGTTACTAGACCAGTTGTGTCTCAATTCCACATACCACCCGCTACTTCAGGAGGCTATGTTCATGCTTCTAGAGGTCATCTTGCTACTTCCGGAGCATATATCCCTACTTTCGGAGCGTATCTTCCTACCTACAGAGTGTCTCATGGGGCATCGCATGCGATGACCTATGGACCTTATTATGGGACACAGTATGGACAAGTTTCTTCACCTTATGGAGGCAGGTATCAACAACCTGCTTACTCTCCTAATTACGGCTTTGTAGCTCCTACTAGTCAAGGTCCACCGTACTATGGTACTTCCACGCCACCCTATATGGGTCAGACAGGAGGAGGACACTATGGCCAAGGCCATGGTGGTAATCAACCCTATATGAATCAGGGAGCGGTCCATAGACCTCATCATCCTAGGCTCCCTTTCCTCGCGACACTTAATCTTCCTGACTTATCGAGGCTGACGAATGATCCTGTGGCTCATGACCCGGCTTGGCCGGCTGTCCCTACCAAACTTCCTTCGGACATACCTAAGTTCGAAGGCAAACCGGGAGAGGATCCGAGCGAACACGTTACTACATTTCACCTATGGTGCTCTTCGAATTCATTACATCAGGACTCAGTCCGTTTGAGACTATTTCAATGCACCCTCACAGGGCCTGCTATGAAATGGTATATAGAGTTACCTAAGGGAGCTTTCACTTTATTCGACGACCTTGCGATGACTTTTCTTAATCACTTCCAGCTACCAGTGCGCTATGACGTTGGTACGGAACTCTTGTCGACATTTCGGCAAGATAAAGCCACACATATTTCTGATCATATTCAAGAGTGGCATAGACGGAAGAGATTAATTAAAGCTTTTATACAGCCGAAATTCCTCCATGAGTGGTTCCTCAAGTCATTATTGCCATATATAGCGAAGGATGTTTCCACATCCAGAGTGCAGAATGAGGAACAAGCAATTTTTAGGGCGCAGGAACTGGACTTGATCTATGCTTAGTTCAGTTTGTTGTATGAGATTATTCCCAATGCCCCTCGTTCTAGTTTCAATCCCAAAGTCAAACCTGGACCACATGCCGATGGCATTGTGGGTTGTGCAAGTGTGAAACCTGCAGATTCGGTTGCAAAACAAGCTAGTAAACTGTCAATCAACCAATCTGCCTCGGGACCAGCTACGGCTTCATCTCAACCCACCCAAACGGTGAATGTACTTTCTGTGCAATCGTCGGACCAGAAGGGTAACCAGCAGCCCAGACGGAATAGAAAAAAGGGTAAAAATAATAATCGAAAGGGTGGGAATAAGAATGAGAATGCTAAGAATAATGACAAGAACGGTAGAAATGCTTGGGGGACAAGCAAGCGAAATGTAAGGTTAAGTTCCCTTGCAAGCTATGTAAGGACAATCACCTCACTTACTTGTGCCCTCGGATTGATGAAGCTTCGATATTCTTAGCACAAGGCCTAGCTGTGCTAACTAACCCTTTACCGCATAATCAAAATATGAACTCGAAGTCCCATGACCAATCTAGTGATGATGATCCACCAGAGGGTAGTGGTCGTGGGTGCATTAACATGGTCCGTGCTGTGAAAGTTGTGACTCGTGCGAAAGATTATAGTTCGTCACAACCCAGCCCAGGCAAAGAGCCTGATCCACCAAGGTCCCCTTTGCGCATTGAGAAACCTACAGATAAACCTGAGGCTGCACCTCACATTCCTAAGGGATTTCTTAAGCGTTCGGGGCATAATCCAAATGTCTGAGCCGCCCAAAATTATTCAATTGTCGAGGATTTGGGCCATACTCCTTGTGCAATGTTTGCATTGGAAGTGCTTCAGAGTTGTCCTTTGCAAAGGAAGGTGTTGCTTTCTGCCCTTGGTGTGAACGATGATGATTCTTCCTCTGTGAGCAAATTTGAAACCGCAGGAATTCAGCCTCACTTGCCCTACTATGTGTCTCTTTTGGTGCACATAGAATGTCTTAGTATGACCATCAAACGTCTTATGATTCACGAGGGCACTGCTGCTTCTGTGATGTCTTTGGCCTGTTGGAAGGGTCTCGGTTCTCCTGAGATTTCTAAATCAGTGACTATGTTAACTGCGTTTGATGGGATATCTTTTAGGCTGCACGACCCCTTCCTTCCCTTAAATTCCGTTTGGGGGGGAAGACCATTGCGATAGAGGTTGAGGTGGTTGATGCGCCCCTTGACTATAATCTCTTGCTGGGTAGGAATTGGATGTACAGTATGCAAGTCGTTTCTTCTTCCTTGTTCCGTGTTGTATGCTTTCCACATTACGGGAAGATCGTAACGATTAATCAAATGACATTCAAGAATCCGTCTGTTAAGGCATCTTCAGGAGCTTCGATCCCGATCGTTGAACACTCTTAGCCGGCAACTGGGAGTGTGGGTGTAGGCATGTATCCATCCCTCATGGGAATATTTAGTTGTCCTGCACCGATCCTCATTATAGGATCTAGTTTCGATGAGGCTTCGACTTCTACGATATCGGTGTCTTTTCGCACAAGTCATATGGAAGACCCTTGGATTCTTCCTCCACCGAGTACTTCGAGTGAGCCTATCGAGAGGAGCATGCCGCTGCCTACAACTATGATAGCTTATCAAGCTAATCTCAAGAAAGTTGCAGGGCCTTGTTCTTCCTCTTCATGGATAGAGGAGGAAGACCCCTATGTGCTGCCGGCATGGGCAGTACAGTCTTCTCATGCCCACGACTACCTTGATACAGTGTTCCCTTCAAATGAAGCGATTATTGAGGCTATGTCAAGAGTTGAGCCACCATGGGAGGAACTTCATCATATATCGTACTTCCTTCCAGTGCTTGACCGTTTGGAGCATGAGGATTATAGGGAGATTCTTAGTCAGAGAGTTGGTAGTCCCGTGGTTCCATTAAGCTCTCCTGGTCCAATGGCTGATGGAAACATGGCTAACATATCGTCAACGATTCCTATCAACATCTCTCGTGATCCTGGCACCATAGAGAATGTCTATATTGGGGCAGAATGTTCCCATGCTGAGATTCTAGAATATACCGAGCTGTTTAAGGAATTCTGTGATATTTTTGCTTGGTCTTACGACGAGATGCCAAGTATTAACCCTCGTATTGTCGAGCACAAGATTAAGACTTAGCCCAACTCTAAGCCTATTCGACAATGTTTATGTGTAGTGAATCCTAGGAAAGCACCCGCCATTAAGGTAGAGATAGAGAAGTTGTTGAAAGACGGTTTCATCTATCCCGCTCCCTTGATAGAGTGGGTTTCAAACCTTGTTCTGGTGGATAAGAAGCAGGGAGCGATCCGCATATGCACTGATTTCCGTGATTTGAATCATGCCTGTCCTAAGGATAACTTCCCCACACCATTTATTGATCATATTTTGGATGAGTGTGCGGGTAGCGAGGTGGTTTCCTTCATGGATGGCTTTTCCGGATATAATCAGATACAGATTAAACCTGAGGACCAATACAAGACTGCATTTATTTTCCCTTGGGGAACATTTGCATATCGAAAAATGCCTTTCGGCCTTAAAAATGCTGGAGCTACATTTCAGCGGGCCATGACCTTGATCTTCCATGATCTCAAGTCTATTATTGAAGTATTTTTGGATGACCTCGCTGCTCATACTCGCATGAGAATGCGTCATCCCTATCACTTGAGATTGGTATTCAAAAGATGCCGTCACTATTCAGTTAGATTAAATCCTCATAAGTGCATCTTTTGCGTGAAGTCAGGTAGTTTGTTAGGATTCATCGTGTCAAAAGAGGGTATAAGAGTCGACCCTTTGAAGGTTGAGGCAATACTTCAGTTGTCTCCCCCGAAGAATATTCGTCATCTTCAGTGTTTGCAAGGCATGGCAAAATTATTACGAATATTTGTTGTCAATTTTTCCAATTTGACTAGAGGCTTCATGCGTTTCTTGAAGAAGGATACTCCCTTTGAATGGGATGAGCGAGCCCAAGAGTCCTTCGATGCACTCAAGTGATCCCTAGAATCGGCCCTAGTGATTAGTCCTCCAGATTATAGCTGTGATTTTTTATTATATGTGGCCACGTCTTAGAGACGATTGGGATGGTTTTGGTTCAAGAGCATGAGGAGCTCCAAGAGCATGTCATATATTATCTTAGCCGAAACCTTATTGACACAGAGATTCGTTATTCTCATGTCGAGAAGCTTAATTTAGCTACCGTACATGCGATTCAGCATTTGAGACATTATATTCTCCTTCGCTAGACCTTGGTTGTGGCCCATGTCAATCTGTTTCAATTCTTCCTCACCTGAAGGATGATTGGGGGAAAGTATAATAAATGGATTGTCATTCTGCAAGAATTTGATCTCGAATTTGTTTCAGCAAAATCGAAGAAATATTTAATCTTTGCAGAGCTTATATCGGATTTTCTGAGCGAGGCCGAGGAGTTGGTTTGTGAAGATACGTTTGTCAATGAGCACATCTTCTTAATCTCAACGTTAGACCCATGGTATGGGGATATCATAGTATATCTACAAACACATAAGACCCCTACTCACCTCTCGCGAGATGAACGACGACGATTACGTCACATCTCTAAGAACTACCTCATAGTGGACAATACTCTGTACCGCTGTGGAGTAGATTCCATTTTATGATGTTGTTTAACTCATGATGAGGCTGAGGTTGTGCTGAATGATTGCCACGGAGGGGAGTGTGGTGGTCATTTATCTGGGCTTTCTACAGCTCAAAATATTTTGAGAGCGAGTTATTTTTGGTCGTCGATCTTTAAGGATTGTGTTGATGTGGTCAAGAGGTGCCACCCTTGCCAGGTGTTCACACAGAATATGCGCTCAAAACCTGCCCTATTACATCCCATTATCACCACTGGTCCCTTCACTAAGTGGAGGCTCGATTTTATGGATTGCAACCTAGCTTCGGCTAGGGGGCACCATCACATTATAGTGGTTGTTGATTATTTCACGAAATGGGCTGAGGCTATTCCTACAGTAAAATATGACGGTGAGACAGCCGCTCATTTTGTATTCAACCAAATTATTAATCAGTTCGGGATTCCGAAAGAGCTTGTCACTGACCATGGCTCATACTTTCAGAACTGTATGATGGAAGAGTTGGCATCCAAGTTAGGGTATAAGCAAGAGCACTCCTCTTCTTACTACCCTCAAGCGAATGGACAGGTAGAAGCAGTGAATAAATCACTCAAATCCATTCTCCAACGAACCATCACACAAAGCAAGAATAATTGGCACATTATGTTATATCCTAATTTGTGGGAATATCGAACCGTGGTTAAGACTGCCACTGGGTTTTCTCCATATCAGCTTGTGCATGGAGTGGAGTTGATATTTCCAGTTGAATGTGAAATTCCTTCGTTGAATCTATCTGTGGAACTCTTACCAAACACTTCACCTTTGGAGGAGCGTTTGGTTCACCTTGAGCAACTCTATGAGTAGCGTCGGGATGCCTTGGTGGCTCTAGAGGTTAATAAGCGTTGCGTTAAGGTCCAATACGATAAGTCTGTCCATCCAAGAGTGTTTAGTGAAGGATACTTGGTCCTTTTGTGGGATCAACTGAAAGAACCCTTGGGGGTAGGGAAATTTAATCCTATGTGGCATGGTCCTTATGTGGTCAAGCGTGTGTTAGACAAGGGTGCGTATGAGTTAGTGGATTACGAAGGAACAGCTTTGGCGGAGCCTAGAAATGGGCTCTATCTCAAAAAATACTATGCATAATCTTTAGCCAAGGCTGCTTGTTGTATATTATTGTACAGCTTTGCATAGTTAGGTATTTTTCTTATCGTGATCGAGTTTGTGATTAGTTTCCATTTCTTTTGGCAGATGTCAATGGAATCTTCCACCTACATAGGATTCGCGGATGGTGCAAGCCGTCACACTCAACACTTAGCCTCTGCTGCTTGGGTGATTTATACTCCTATGGGTCAGGTACTATCTTCAGGAGGTGTATGTCTACGGCCATCTTCCAACAATGTTGTTGAATATAGCACCGTTATTGAGCTTCTACAGGATGCCATTCTACATGGAATTCTATCTCTTGAGGTACGTCTTGATTCGGAGTTAGTAGTGTCACAGCTCAATGGTTTGTACCATGTTAGAGATCCAACGTTATTAAGAAGGTTCTTACGTGTGAGATTGTTAGAATGGAAATTTGACAGTATAACATATATACACATTCCAAGAAATAATAATCAAGTTGCTGACTCATATGCTAACTATGTGTTAGATTGGCATTTGTTTCATTCATAATAAATTAATCACAGACACAATTTTTACACATGTAAATAAATAAATCAATCACCATAAAACTTTTTTATATATACATCAAAAATGTGGTAATACATAGTGTCATGATACAAAATTGGGGCTTTTAAAGCCACCATCATATAATACACAGTCGTACAAAATGAATACACTCCCAGGTGTCTAATCCTGTGGAGGAGGAGGAGGGTTGTGATCATGGAACGTCACTACGGCTCTAGCTAGCCATCGAAATAAATTCACCCATGCACGTGGTACACCCACCACCTACCGCTGCATGGCCTCAGGAAAGTCCTCGACTTGCGCCATGGGAACTCTATGAGTCAGTCTCACAAAGTTGGTATGAATGCTCTGGAGCGTTTGCTCCGTATCCACATCCGTGATGTCATCTCCTCTTCCCCTCCATCTATGAGAAGGGAAGCCCTCTGGTCGCCGTGGTCCCACATCTGCACACAAATGGTAGATGTCACTATGTGTTGTCACGCAAAAACATGTCTTTTTGCTTCCATAATCAAGAAAATACAAAAAAATTAAATAACTCAAAAAAATTTAGAAAGAATGAGGGTCGAGATTCGTTACCTATATCACCATACGCCAATCCTGGTGGCAATGGCATGTCCGGATCCCCCCAGAAGTCTATCCTTGCATAGGGGTAGTCATCAATGGCAACTATATGTCATTACCACCATGGAAAGAAGTCAGCTGGATATGGGTTGGCCACCCTACCACCCCCCAGTCTGCGCATAACATTTGCCCAATGCCATTGGGCTAGATCTCGAACCCCGTGGAGAGAAACATCCACTCTAGGGCTCAATCCTGGAACACGCTCAAAGAAAAACGTGCTCAGAATACTGCTGAACCCGAAGTTGATCTGTACCCTGCCTGCCTTACACTCGTTGAGCTGGTGTTTCATGTTGCTCAGTAGTGTAGTACTCCAGTCATAGATTGTGGGTCTCATGCACTCCACTGCATAGAACATCAGAGGTCGAGAGGCATGGTGGAGTGATGCTAAGCCTGTTATCATGCCTAGCGTCAGTAATATGGCCTTTAGGACCAACACCTGTATAGAATTGGTAGGGACTTGACTCCCCACCTTCTCAGTTTTTGGATAGCAGTACACGGCTATGTACTCATCGACAGTTAGGCCACCCCCTGGCCCACCTTGGGAACAAAGGTTCACCACCTCCCCTTGTCTAGAAAGCCTTGTGATAAAGTATATGTCCTCCACCTCTATGGTGAGGGACATCCCATCAATATGGAAGGACTCCGAGTCTGGATCCCAATATTCTACCAGCATCTGTAGCAGCCTTGGTTTGGCCCTCAAACCACCAGGACACTAAAACTTGTAGAGTCCACATGCACGTAAAGCTTGTTGAGCCATTAAGTCGGCCCTTACTACTTCCTCTACTTCACCATGCTCATGCTCTCTCCATTCTAGCACCATCCTGCAAAAGAAATTGGAAATTTTCCCATTAGTTTATTGAAAATTCATATGTGCGGCCTCATACGCGACTGTTTTGAAAACAGCCGCATATGTACATGGGTTTGAGGCCCTTTTCCATGTATATCTAGCCCTATACACGAAAAAATCCTCGATTTCCATGTGGGCCACAGCGCATAGTTTGGGATGGCCTAAAAAGTTCATTTGACCATGAAAATCTATAAAAATTATATCAAAATGCAAGAGGAGAGAATGAGTAAATACCTGGAAGAAACGGTTGTGAATTTCGCCGGCTGGATCTCCAGGAATTTGCAGTTGAAAATCGGAGCTCAAATGGGTAAAAGTTTCAAATGATTTATATTTTTTACTATTTATAGAAAAAATTTCAAATATTTGAAAATTTTTACCCCCTTTCCTATAGTTTCGATATTTTCTAACCATTTTGGACCGTTTTTGACATAATTGGTGTTGCAGAAGACCTTTTTCAGTGCCGTTTCAGCTGTTGGATTCACCCATTTGTGCCGATCTCAGGTATCATGTCTAAACTGGAATATAGGTTAGGTTTCACCACCGTTGCATTTGGCATGACCTTATGACCATATCACCATGACCTTAGGTACGAACCCACTCTATAATGTCACGGAACCTTCTTGCTACTTTAGAAGTGGCATGATATGAGTGGTAGAGCTTCACCTTACATGGGTACCCTAGTTAGCACCTTATTTTCATTTGGTTCCCATGCTGATGATTTCTCCTTTAGGGTGTGGGAGTCCATTGTATAGTACCACCATGACATTTCGCAAGAGCCTCATACTCCTCTTGATCTTATGTTGGCCTATTTCCCTCAGGACTCCCTCATGTCAAGTTGTGAATGCATTATCATGAGCTTTTCCTGCCTTATTGAGCTTTATGCTGGCTCCCCTGACATTACGTTTCATCCATATAGCTCGAGCTTGTCTCATGTCTAGCCATGTAGAGCCATTTTTTTATATCCTTCGCAGCTTGATTCCCTTTTTATCTGGAGGGGATTTTCCCCCAAGTGTCGATATCCTACACATGTATCCTTGCATTGAGCATAGGTATGTTCCACTACTTGGAACTAGTTTGTTTTCCCTTGTGACACTCGTCTCCTCCTAGTTTGTAACTATAAAGCTAGTTTATTCTTTTTTCAAGCTTTTCAAATAACTGAAAAAGTCCAAAAAAAAAAAGCAAAAAACCAAAAAGCCAGACAAGGAAAGATGTTATCTTTGGAAACTGTCAAGTCGTGTCGGCTTCGAACAGAGAACTGTATATCACATCCATTGGTTGGGTTGTAGTTTGACTTTAGGAGCTGTACTCGTTTATCTGAGTTTTTCTCCACCGACTAGTTAAGCTTCCAGTCCCTATGGAGCCTCTGTTGATGCCTCCTGTGTCACTGAGATGTCCCAATTTGTATATCGAGTCTATGTTTCCTTCATTCAGTCACCATATGCCGTTATGCTCTTGTTCAAAGGAAGTTGAAACCTGAGTCGGCCATTCCTTAGTTATCTTGACTTTGCATGTCAGCCATTCCCGGTACAGTTACTAGTTCGTGCACTTTATGATCAAGTCCTTCCACATTATACAGCTTTGCTGAGTACCTCGTGTTGGATGATGGGGGATGCCTTAATGCCCTCCTTCTAGCGGATTTCATCCCATCGACTTCAGATCATCTATTATGGGATTGGAGTCTAGAGTCATCTTGAGTGCCTTGAGACTTGCAGTCATCAGTGGCAGGTTCTCTCGCCATCGACAGTTTCTTGGGAATACATCAATGTCCCTTGATCGTA
>LPNX010405790.1:546289-572688 GCA_001517045.1 Pseudotsuga menziesii | reverse complement strand
AGACATTTAATTTCTATTGCATATTGGAAAGGATTGATTTCTGGAGTCAAGCTGTCTGTTGTGGTACCCCAAGCCATAGGAATTTCTCTCTGTAACAATATGGAGGATCTAATCTTTTTGAGAAAACCTAGAGAGTACATGGTGAATATTTTGAGATGATTTCCCTTATAGTTGTGCTACACAATTGAAGCAAACCGGGACCCCTGAAGCCTATATGTTGGAATTTAAAAATATCTCAGTGATTGTTTATGATATCTCTATGGATTAGTTGGGTATACTAAACACTAAATGTTTGGAAGAACCTTTGAAAGGGCTGGTGAAATCCCACAAGCTAGTTGCATTGAAGGATGCCATAAACATGTCAAGAGATCTGCAAAATGTCTTTCCAAAGACTAGGTATCCCCCTAATCCTAATTTTCCTTCCAAATCCAAATAAGGGAGGAAACCATGGGAAAAGGACTCTTTTGTCAAGGAGAATAAGGAAGGACCAAGAAAAAAAGAACTCAAGAGGAAGAAATTGTGCTTCACATGCCAGCAACCTTGGGCTCCTGGAAATAGGTGTGCTAAGGGGAAGGTACACTACATTGAAGTCTTATCCAAAGATGATGAGGATTATTTGGATGAATAAGTACAACTTGCATCCCAAGAAGAGGGGTTTGAGACACCAGAAGAAGACCAACCTTCTCTTGAGAAAGGAAAAATTACAGTATTTTCAGGTGTGCTTCAATTTCACACCCTTATATTTAAGGGATCCATACAAGGGAGCCACTCATAAATTCATAGCTGCAACCTTGGTGGAGAGTACAAATCTACCTATTGAAACTCTTAAAGGATTCACACTCATAATTCTAGGTAACAATTCTATGGACTGTGCCAAATGGATTCCAAAGCTTCAAATTACTATAGGGAATTACATGGTTACTGATAGTTTCTATGTAGTGAATGTGGCTTATACAAATGTGGTTTTGGGATTCCAATGCTTATATTATATAGGGGAGCATACTATGAACTATAAATTCCCTGAAATGAGGTTCAAATATTCAGAAAGGGAAACCCACCTTGTTGAGAGGAATTCACACTTACCCAAATCAAGTGGTGTCCTCTCATAGTAGGAGATATATCTTGAGGCATGGGAACATTGAATGGGATGATGAATGTTTGATCAAATATTCCAAGCCTCACTTGAAGGTTTAAAAACATCCAAAGTAGATAAATTAGTTGTTGGGTAAGTATGAGAAGGTTTTTGGAGGCCTTCCTCCAGGAAGGCCACCTGATAGAGGGGTGGATCATACCATTAAATTAGATATAGGGATCCAAACTATCAAAATGCATCCCTATAGACACACCAAAAGGATTTGAGATGATATTGAGGAGGCCATTGAATAACTCTTGGAATTGGGTCTCATAATACCTAGTTCAAGCCCTTATGCTTCTTCAGTTGTCATGGTGAAGAAAAAGAATGGGACCTTAGGAATGTGCATTGACTTTAGAGCCTTGAACAAGGAAACAATGAAGAATAGATATCCAATCCCAAGGATTTATGAAATCATGGATGAGATCCATGGAGTATATTTCTTCTCAAATATTGACCTTAGATCTGGTTATCATCAAATTTGAATTAGGGAGTAAGACATACCAAAAATGACTTTCAGATGTCACTATGGTCACTTTGAGTTTCTTACCATGCCTTTTGGATTGAAAAATGATCCTGCCACATTTAAATCATGCATGAACAATATCTTACACAAGAATATTCGTAAGTTTGTACTAGTTTTCTTTGATGATATTATTATTTACAGTAAGACATGGAAAGAACGCTTGCATCATCTAGAAGTGGTATTGAAAATTATGCATGATCAATATTTTTTTTCTAAGCTATCAAAAGATGAGTTTGGTTTGACATATTTTTTGTATCTTGGACACATAATTGGTCAAGATGGTGTGAAGGTGTACTTGGAGAAAATAAAATCCATTATAGAATGGCCATGTCCCAAAAATCTCACTGAATTGAGAGTATTCATTGGCCTTTAAACCTAGTATAGAAAATTTGTGAGGAGGTTTTCTCAACTCACTTCGCCTCTCACTATTTTGACAAAGAAAGATGTTTTCCAATGGCATGAAGAGGATGAAAAGAATTTCCAGATAATGAAAGAGGTAAGGACTAATTGTTCTATTCTTGCATTACCTTATTTTTCTAAACCATTTGTCTTGGAGTGTGATGAATCAGGGGAGGGAATTGGAGTAGTCCTAAACCAAGGAAAACTCCCGATATCTTTAATTGATAGTAGGAATATACAACAACATGAGAATATTTACTCTATTTATGATAAATAAATTTTATCCATCATGGATGCTTTGATAAAGTTCAGACAATACATGGTGGGGAACAAGTTTGTGGTCAAAACTGACCATAATAGCTTAAGATGCATCCTCACTCAAAAATATCTAAATAAAAGGAAAAAAAGTGGCTGAGTAAGGTTCAAAAATTTCAATTTGCTATTAAATATGTAAAGGGAAAGAATAATGTGGTAGAATATGCCTTATATAGAAGACCCTCTATTTCTCTGATGGATGTTGGAGAAGATTGGAAAGCTATATTAGAAGTACAAAATTCCAAGGCTAAGTTTTCTTGTGAAATTTTTTATGGGACTAACCATGATGATAGGTATAGGGTGTCAAAATGAATCTTCTACTATGAATATATAATCTATTTGGTCCTTGGTCCCATATTGAAGCAAAAAGTTTTGAAGAGAGATCATAATTCTCCTCTAGCAGGCTGCCCTGGTTTCTTCAAAACATATAGAATGTTGAGTGAAATATTCTCTTGGAAAGGGTTGACTAATGATGTTCTAAAATATGTGAATGAATTCCCAACATGTCAGTAAAACAAAGTGGAGCACAATCATCCATCTAGTCTCTTGCACCCCTTTCCTATAACAAAAACAAAATGGGAGAGAATTTCCATGGATTTCATCATTGATTTACCCAAAGTACTTGGTAAGGATTTCATATTTGTAGTGGTGGATAGAATCGTTAAATTTTCTAATTTATTTTCTATTACTACATATTTCACTACTAAAAAAGTGGTTGAGATATTCTTTAGAGAAGTTTTCAAATTGCATGGGCTTCCCAAGAGAATTGTTAGTGATAGAGATAGCAAAATTTTGAGTGCATTTTGGCAAGAACTCTTCAAAATGGTGGGAACCAAGTTGGCTCTTAGCACAAGATATCCACAAACTGGTGGCCAAACAGAGAGGGTAAATCAATGCTTGGAGGGTTACTTGAGGATCTATGTTACTAGGAAGCAAAAATCATGGATCAAATGGTTGCATTTGGGTGAGTTTTTCTATAATACTACTTTTCATATGTCCATTGGAATGTCTCCTTTCAAATCATTTTATGGTTATGAGACATCCACTTTTATTGACCACATATTTGGTGATAGTAGAGATCCAAAAGCTAAGGATTGGATTGCAGAAAGTAAATGTATTTTGAATGTTTTGAAAGATAACTTGCAAGTTTCCCAAAACCAACAAAAACAATATGCAGATCACCATAGAGTGGAGAGACATTTCCAAGTGAATGTATTAGTTTATTTGAGGTTTCATCCCTACAAACAAACATCCTTGTAACACGCCAGTTTTGACCCTGACTACATTAAATGTATGTGATGTATATATTGTAATTAATCATTCATGGTGTGGAGCTAAAGGCAAAATCCCCACCATGATTTATTGTTTTATGTTTTGGCGATTAAAATCAATGCTGATGGTATTTAATGCTAGCCAGGCACATTATAATTATGGACACCATGTACATATGCAATTTAATTAAAATGCACACAACCATATATGTCAATGCAACAATAATGAGATGGGGGCATGATTCCTAAGGATAGGGGGGGCGGAATATTCAACCTTTGGGTCCAATGGGGAAAATCCAAATGTCAGCAAAAGAACCCAAGAGAGTGGGAAAATACTTTCCTTATCTTATTCACCAACCAATTTAATTCCCATAGGTTAGTAGGGAATTTATTGCCTTAGGGAACGTATGCATGGGAAGCCGTCAATTCTGGAAAAGATGCAAGTCCTTGAACTCATGCATGCCCAAAGAAGGGGGAGGGATCACATTTCAATCCCTCATGTGGGAAGAAAACCCATTCCACATTCATGTAGGGGGTTGGCTAGAGGTATTCGCAGAGGGAGTCATAGCTCACTACTCATGCAGGAGAAATTCCTCATGTGCTCACGCATAGGTAGACATTTCTGGATGCCCTCGCGTGGTTGAGTTTACTCCCATTTTTTGTTGATGTGTGTTTCACCTCATGAGGGAAGTCGTTCTCTACCATTTCTTTAAGCAGGAATTCATTTTTGGTAAAACCAGCAAGTGGGAGGAGAAACCCACGATTTTTCTGGGTGTTGTTGAGTCCGTTTTGGCCATGTCAAGGCCAAAACATCCCTGTGAATTAGATTTTCTACTAGGGGGATTTTTTCACCCTTCTTGGAAATTTGTTTTGGTTACCAAATTATTTTTCCCCAACCCTGAGCTGTGTATCTTGTTGTGGATTCCTCTGTTGTTCTGATTTGGACTATTTTGGAGTGGAAATAGGGTCTGAGCTAGCTTGATAAACCTAGTGGAAGAAGGAACCTCACAGACAGAGCTAGAGGGTTGTATTTCTTCTTTGCACACCCTGAATAGCACTTGAAGGGAAGGCATGGCCTAAGAGACTGTGTATCAGAGAAGGGGATGCTTCCTTATGTTGGGTGTGTGGATGTTTTAGAAGTCAGGATAGATCTGGTGCAGGTGTCCATGGCTCTTTAATTGATCTCACTAGCTTAGCAGTCACCCTTTCCAGCTCCTCTTTAGCCTAATAAACCCAACTATGCTGGCTTGGATGATTTTTTTGTATCCTTAGCTACATGTGAGCCTGCTAGTGTTCCCCTTATTCCTTATGGAAAATTGTGCCTAGCTCAGGGGTGACAGTATTGCTGAGAGATTGATGAGTACAATGGCCTATGGTTGGGTGGACCATTGCAATGACGTAGATGGTTGCGGGACAAGCTTCTTCTAAGATAAGTATTCTCATGTTTAAATCCTTGCAACCGTGTTTGTTTTATAAATCAATATGAACATGTTAAATGCTATGAATGACTGAATTTTCTTCCACTACTTGATAATCATTTATGCATATGTGTATGCTTTTATTTCATTGCATTTTAGCTTATGTTCATGGGGTTAAACTACACGTAATAGCTAGCAGTTATGTTTGTCACATCTCCTCCATTGAGTAGAGGGGTGGGGAAGTGACAATCCTTAAAAGGAAAAGGTTCATAAAATCTCAAAACAAGGTTTTATAGTCCATACAAAGTGGTTTGAAAAGTTGGAGAAGTGGCATATGAATTGGAACTTCCAGAAGGAAGTAAAATCCATAATGTATTTCATGTTTCATGTCTTAAAAAGGTGATAGGGAAACATATTTCAGTTTTATAAACATTACCTCCCTTATATGATGAAGGAAAATTCATTTTTATTCCATAAAGAATAGTGAAGACAAGGGAAAGAAAGCTAGGGAGCATAAATATAAAGGAATACTTGGTACAATGGAAGAATTTTCCTAGTGAGGAAGACACTTTGGAAGATGAACAAATTTTGCTGCATCCAAAATTGAAATTTCTTGATTACAATCAATCTTTGGTGGGAAGGAATTCCATGTCAGCATCCAAATAAGACTACTTGCAAACAATGTTTCACCAACCTACTAGTTCCCTAGGTTGAGGGGGAGACATAAAAATTTGTAATAAGGGATATATGAGACCTAAAAGGACATTAGTTTACCATATTCACATTGATTTGGGTCACATAAATACTAAATGTTAAGAAACAAGGTGGAATTGGTTCATGGAGACACTTGGAGGCTCATGGAGTCCTTGGGTAGCTAGATTCCCCCACACACACTTGGAATAGCCTTCACCCAAATTAGAATAAATGGGGATTGTAATGTTCTTGTAGGGTCATGTGTCAAATATAATATCATGATCCAAGGAAGTTTAATTAGTAAAGGATATTAAATCCCATGTAAGAGGAAGAGACTAAGAAGACAACGTGTGCGACTTGGAAGGAGATTACATGGACTCTATGACAACTAATGATGAAAGATTGTATGGAAAATATGACTAATTTGGACCTGATTACAAACATATGAAAGGGATAAAAATAGCCACCAATAGGGCTCATTTGGGAGTTAGAGGCATCCATTCTAATTAGGGAAAGAATTGGAGCATTAAGAAAAGGACAAGTGTCATAAGAATTACTAAACCACTAAAATGAGTTGGAGGAAGCCCATGGAGGGAAATTCAACCTTAGGAGGCCTCATGAAGTCAATAAAAGGATTTAATTAGGAAGTATAATATATTTTTATCTTCTTTTAATTGTCCTTTGGCATTTTGGAGAGCTTTTGCTTGTCCATTGCACGGTGAGTGTTCACTCTCCCTACTTGTGAACCGATTTCGAGGGAGTTGGATTACTTTCCAATTTGGTTGATGGAGAGTCCATTAAAACCTATAATTTGATATTAATGAATGTATTTTAGTTTCACATGTAAGGTCCATGCAGTTGAGACTCCATATATCCCCCCTTCTCTCATTCCTACTTCACCATTCCCCATACTTTCATGTGATGGTGCACTTGTTGGAGTGGTGATTGCACTTGGATAAGTCTATTTGATTCCAAATATAAGGTATATTATGTATTTCTATGTACTCTCATTTTCATATACTCTGTAACTCAAAATATAAGGAATCCATATGTGAAGAGCTTGCATTTCCATGCTAGTAAACCATTATTTTTCATGTATTTGGTTTCCATTTTGAATGAGTTGTATATTAGATATGTATGAAGGAATTTATATGATGTTTGATAATTTTGGGGAATTAATTTTTATTTTTTATATGGTATCTATTTATCATTCCATTATCTAAACTAATCAATATACTTTTCATGAGTCAAAATCAAGCTAGTAATGCCATTTTCCCTTAAGCAATGTCCCTGGAAATTGTCATATGAATGTTCCACTTTATAATCAGTTTTCAGAGCTAATAACCATGATTAATGAAAACCATTTATGTCTGATATTCACCCCCATACTCTATTCTGAAATTTTGGAGGGTTGTACTTGAGTTGGGAAGCCAATTTGGTCTACACCCTAGGGGTGGATTTAACCATAATTTCCTACGATTTTTTCTCTTTTTGTCACTAGACCCAAACCAAGTTTAAGAATATTAAAGTAAAATAAAAAGTGTGCATAGGTAATCTTGGGATTTATGAAAACTCACCATACCATTTCATTTTAAATTCGATACCATTTGGTGTCCATTGGAACCCCCTAGAGTCATGACTAGTTAAGCTCGAATTTACCCAAATTGTACTTTTCTCCAAACTTTCCAAGTAGAGTTATTACACCTACCTATACATAATATTTTATGATATTAGTACATCAATTAATTTGTGAAAATATTCTCTAATTTCTGAAGGTTATGATTCCAACAAAACTCAAGGATGACCGTTTGCTTGTATGGAAAACAGTGTGTGCTACAAAGAAGGTAGGATTCTTGAGTTGAATCAACAATGTGTTTCCCCAAAAAATGATTTTGGAGCATATTTACAACTTCACAACAATTTTAGAAGCATCTGCACCTTATAATTAACTCTTAAATGATACCTAGACACCTAACAAATAACTCTTAAATGATTGTATAAATTAACCTATAAAGTATGAATGAAGTAACAATGATTTATGCAATAGTGTTAAAGTACAGTTACACTAGCAACATGACAAGGATAAACTTGAGGAAGAGGGATTCATTCTAGTTATACTAATATGGTCTTGTTATAAAGTGTAGGTATCCATGTTTAATGGGATCATAGACGAGCCTCTCCATACATAAAGAATAGATCTATATATTTCTCTATGGTGTATACAAGAGGAAGTCAGGTCTATTTATAAAAAACATGGAAAGTCTCATCTCATAATTTGATGGTATGATAACTAAACAAACAAGGTGTACAGACTTGGTTGATCGGTAAACTAGATTGGTAGATTAGTATTAAATTATGTAATATTAATTGTTGTGTGTACACTAAAACCCCTCTTCAGTCAAACATAGAAAGTAAACAAAATAATACAACAAATGGGTATTGAAAACACCAAGTACAATATGTCACTAAGGATAAAAGGGAAAAAATCATAGGAGAAAACCCTCCTGAAAAGATAAAAAAACACCAATTATTATAAGTCCTTGGAGCTAAAAGTGAATAATATCCCACAAAAATGTGGCATATGGAGGATTAAAACTCCAATCAAGAAGTATATCAAATATCTAAATAGAAGGGCCATGTAACCTCAATGAACATCACTAAATTATGAAGCATAAGAGGTTCAATTGTAGATGCACAAGGATCACAACCATTGACAACCACCACATGAATGCTACAGAAAAATAGGTGTTTGTTAGAAACTAAAACAAAGACTTCAAATAGAAGCAACCGCCATCAACCATCAAAAGAGAAATGATTCTTTTGTACTTTAAAAGGTCCAAACAAGAAGCTTATTTGAAACTCGAAATGGGGCCTAGAAACCCTAAATTGACAATGCCATCAAAGATCCACATAAGAACTCAAATCAACAAACTTCAAATTCTTTAGGCATTGAGAATCAAATGCACACCATCCACCCCTAAGTGAAGCTTAGAAATCATTAGACAAATTACTAATTCTCTAAAATGGGCCCCAACACAAAGACTTGATTAGGTACTCATGTACAATAAGATCAAAAAAACATAATATAAGTGTCCTCATGAATGTTGATCCATCTCGGTGGAGTGCATGAGTAGCTATTCGTTGCAGCCACAAAAAAATAAAGGAACCAATGCTTGTTATGAAACTCACTTTTAAGAAAAGTTGATCTGAAACAAAATGGTGAAGCGTAAAGGAAGCATTTCACACCATTTTCCCAAAAATGGATAACTAGGTGGACATATATTATGGAAAGGAATTCATATATGATAGTAAAATTACAAAGGTACGAGATGAAGATGATGGTGGTGCTAAAAAACCAACCAATAAATGCACCAAAGTGGATAGCTCCAGGAGACTGCAAAACAAGATAGTGCTCATGCATGGACAAAAAGGCATAGTGTCACTCTAAAAATATTTACATGAGTGGCCCAAAAAACACTTCTCAAAGGTGCACAAGTGGAGGTACTAAAAATAAATACCAACATGGATAACAACCATCATTATGGCTCTTACTAAACAAGGCCATGATAGGTACCCATGTACAAGTGGAGAATCGACACATATTTATTCAATCCATGAAAAAACAAATATTTTCAAGATGAAAATAAGTGTGACATGCAACCACTTGTTGAATGATAGTGTAGTGGTCATTTTATTTCTTAATTAAGGGAAAATTCCTTTGAAACTTGCTTGCTCCTTTGGAGCTCAAAACTAGGCTCACATGAAAGGTGTCAATTTGCAAGTAAAGAAACCATTGAATTATAATTATGTATTGGCTACATGTTGATCACCACCTTAGCATATAATAGTCAATTGAAACAAACCCTAGAGTAGTGTTCCACCGTAACATAAACTTGAATCATGGTTAAAGTCAGAGTGAATCTATGTCATACACTAAAAATGGTATTTTTAAGTGTTGGTTGTGGTAAATGGTTATATGGATCTTGGTTCAGCCAGTTTTTATAAGATGAAATACCATTCGCATGCTAAAGTAAATGATATCAAGAAACTATGCATATGCCGTTGGAAGATATCAATATGGATTAAATACAAGTGGATGTGAACATGAAGTATGGTGTTTTGCAGGTTTGATAGTATGAAAAAATGAGAGGAGCACTTTGGTCAGTTAACACCTCAATAACTAAATATGATTTGGGATAAACTTCATATTTTCTTGTCCTTTGAATTTTGGTGCAGGAGGCCCTTCTAGTTTGAAGTGCCAATCATTTTCATCTTGAGTTACCCTTTCCTTAGACCATTTTTGTATGATCCTTTTATTTATTTATTTATTTTTATTTGTTTTATTTGATCAAACCCTTTTCTTTGGATTTGTCTTTGATATGATGGGACATAAGGATAATGTCTTTCGAAAGGGATCATAGCTCACATTTATCATTTGTATTCATTTCCCCTAGATTAATATGACTCTTTTAACTTTGACTTAGGTACCATACATAGGAATAGTATATAGAGACCTTGAAACATGACATATAATAATTTAATTGCAAAAATAGGATATTAAGGAAATGGGAGAAATGATTAATGAAATGACATGGTATGAATGAATAGCATGAAATGAGTGTCACACTTACTTAATTTCCTAGGGATACATCTAACACTCAAGGTCATACATTTAATCTATTGAAGAATTACAACCACACCGTGATGCATCCGTAGCTACATGAAACAACCATACAAGATACATGATGCATTAGACAATAACACCATAGAACCCCTATGGTCATGTCCAAACATGAGAAAGAATTTACCAAAAGTAAAGTAGAGAGCATATGTTGTAACACCAATGTCAAATGAAAGTTCCCATTTGTCTCTAGTACATATCATGGTGGACTGAGCAAGTTGAAGGCCTCTTTGAATTATATTCATGGCCATACCATAGATCTCATATGTGAATCTTCTGGATGTAATGCAAGTTCACATAGGCAATGGTCATCAAGTCACCCCTACATAGTTAGGGGTAAAAGTACCCATGTACAAGTAGGGAATCAACAAATATTTATTCAATCCATGAGAAAAACAAGGATTTCAAAGATGCAAATAAGTGTGGCATGCAAACACTTGATTGAAAGAGAATGGAATGCTCTTTGCAGTGCCTCATAGAGGAATAGAAATTGAGGCTCCAGTAATGAGATAAGGAAAAAAAAATGCCAATAACCTCTAAAATACAATAAATTGGTAAAGGATAAATATGCCAATGATCTCTAATAATAAACTATTCCAAAATAAATAAATAAATAAAAACAAATTGAGAGGTAAAATTCCTTTGAAAGGGGTTTGCAATGATATATGTAGACGAAATCCTCTTTTTGGATTGGTTTCATGTCAAATACCACCTTAGAAAATAATATTGAATTGCCACCTCAATAACTTTCCACCGTAACACAAATTTGAATCATAGTTAGAATGAGAGTGAAACCATGTCGTTCACAAAAAAAAAAGTATTTTTGAGTGTTGATTGTGAAAACAAAGATTCAAAGCTCCAGGTTGTCCAATGATTCAAGGGAAAATCCATCCACATCGTAGATCTCAGTGTACAAACGTAGTTGCTATACACTATTTTAAGGTTCCATTTTTATAGACAAATAGACAAAGGTCCATTTTTGCTTTGAAAAAACGATTTTTATAGACACATACTCAAATGGACATTAAAAGAGTGGAAATGGTTTAAAACATTGTGGAAATGGTTTAATTAATGTTTTATATTGTATGATTTATTGTACGTGGTATGGTAATGGTGTTCATTTACAATAAAAAAATAGTCTTAAATTTTATAAAAGCTTACTTGTTAAAATTATTATTTTAAAATTAAAATAGTATTTGCTTTTATATTAAAATGAGAAATATTAAGATCGAGTTTAAAAATGAAGCGATGAAAGGAAGGAACACTGATACATGGCTAGGGTTTCCCTAGCCGTCTCCTTCCTCTTGCCAAACAGATTGCCCGATGGTCTCCTACCTGCTATGTTTTGCTTGTTGTTGTCACATCAGTTCAGCATGAGTTTTCAGTTCGGTTCTTCCCGGTGACTCTAGGTTTCTTGGTTATGGATTCTCATGACCAACTCCTGACCTTCAAGGCCTTAGTTCAAGCGGTCACTCCTCTGGAAGCCTCTCAGGCCCCCTCCAAGTTCGTGAAGAAGATAGATGAGATCCCCTCTCTGGATCTCTCTCCTTCGGATCCATGTCAGAAAGCACTCATCCTCTCAGAGAAAGCCCTCATCGGTAAGTTTATAGGGTTTTGGCCCAGCCCTAAGGTGATGGAGCTTTGGATTGCAGAACATTGGAACCCTATTTTGCAAGGATAGGTCTCGATCCTTGTAGCTGGTAGGGGGTATTTTGTTTTTCTGTTTCTGAATAAAGAAGAACGAGATATACTCTTTCGATCGGACCCCTTCTTCATGGGCTTGAGAGGGCTATTTTTAGCTCCTTGGACTCTGGGGTTTAACCCAGAAGCAGAGATTACAGCTACTCTAGTATGGGTAAGACTACCTAACCTCCCACTTCATCTTTGGGGAAAAAGCACTCTTGTGGACATCGGTAATAAGCTAGGATGCTACCTAGATAGTGCAGATCCAAAAGGGGACCAGTTCAGATGTGCTCGCATTTGCATAGAGGTGAATCTAGAAAAAGGGATTCTAGAGGCCCTAAAGCTTACTTCAGGAGACTGGAGTCACATCCAAGAACTGGACTATGAGAAGACTCCATTCAAATGCATTTTTTTCCATGTACATGGCCACTTTGCTAAAAGCTGCCCCAAGCTTGCAGAATCTCAGAAATCAACAACTCCTCTCGCTCCCAAAGATACAGAGTTCCAAACGGTAATCAATCAATGATGACCTCCTTGAAGAAATGAGACTCAAGCCTCACAACATAAGGGCTCATCTCAAGATCCAACTTCTCTCACAGAATCTCCTCTACCAAAAAACAAAAACAGCTTTGAAGTTTTGTAGGAAGTCGAAGATCAAGAATTGGAAGCAGCAAATGACCACGCCCAGGCCGTGCCCTCCTACCCCTCGAAGATAGTTCTTGTTGCTCCTTCCGTGAAAGAAGTTTCTCCAGGTCCTCCTCCTCCTGATCCCCCCCAAGTTTCAAGTCACGAGGCTCCAGCACAAGTAGTATTGGCATCCTTAGTCCCTTCATCTGGGTCAGAGGGAAACTCTGATTCTGAAGACTTTACAGCCCCTTCTCTTCCCCTCACCAGAGGGTGAAATACCAACAAGGAACGCAGGGAAAAGGAAGTGGCCTTAAACATTTTTTTGGGCTCCCAGAAGCAGTTGGACCCTTTCATTAATGGGCATCTCACCTCTCCTTCCATTTAATGCATTGTTTCTACACTCTTCTTTGCTCTCAATTTGTGAGAGTTTACTCTTGTAAGCATTCGTTTTTCTCTCGAAAAAGCCCTAGAAGCAAGTGGGATCTTTCTCCCAAAGTATTCATAAGCAGGCTGACAATACTATTAGAGTTCATCAGCCCTCTTTTTTTCTGAACTCCCCCTTTGTAAGCTTGCCTGGGCTACAGCCTTTTTAATCTAATACAAATTTTATTTGTTTCTATTAAAAAAAATGAGAAATATTAAACGTGAAAGAATTTGAAAATGATTGTTTTGGTTGCAAGTTGAATAGTAATTTGGGTGATGTCTTTAATAAAAAATTTAAGCAAATTATCAAAATAAAAAATGTTAAAAAATTAAAATTTTAAAAAACTTGAATAATAATTTCAGTGATATTTTCTTTAAAACTTTTATAGTGGAATAGTTCTTTAAGCGTGTGGATAAATATTTGAAAATAGTAATGCTAAGGATAAATGAAACACTTAGTCAAAAGAATATACTATAAATATATGATATACTATGTGAAGACTATGGTTTAAAATGCCAACAATGTTTTAGTTGAATGCATGAAGAATAAGTGACATCAATGTTGTAGGAACTCTATTTTCAACATGTTAATAAATCTATCATTAATTTTGGAGGTTCTCAGCTTGTCATTCAGTCATTTCAATTGAGTCTTTGTTATGGATCAATTTCTTCAAATAGAAATACATAGAAATAATTAATAATGTCATATTCCATGACTTGAGAATGATGAATAGAAATGTCACTTTGAGGAGGGTTAACTCTTTTACACCTTATGTTTACAAGTAATTATTGATCATCTCTAGATTTCAATTTCCTTAGTATATATATGAGATATAGTGTAAAATTACAAATAATGAGCCTAACTAGCCCCATAATGACAACAATAATATAATAATAACAATGAAATGACCCAAGTTTCAACGATTAGCATGCCCCACCCTCTAAACAAGTGTTTCCCTAAACACTTGATTAGATGAAGATGATTTTATATGCAAAACCATCTTCGTGAATGACATCTACTAGTAGGTTCTTCCATTTGATGAGGTTCTTAGTGATTGCCTAGTTTTAAAGTTTCTTTATTCATGTTTCAAGGAATATTTCAGGTTCTAGTATGATTTTTCCTTTTTCATCAAGCTGGGATTTTGTCACTAATTACTTCCTTTGAAAAAGAAACATGGAACATTGCATGTACACATGAAGAGTGAGGCAACTTCAATCTGTAGACCATATTTCTAATCCATTGCAACACAATATAGGGACCATAGTACTCTAGTGCTAATTTATTGTCCTCCTTTGGTCTTTTAAAGGATGTCCTTGTATGGTTATAACCTCATAAATACCCAATCCCCAACTTAAAAGTTCCTTTCATTGCAATTTCTATATACTTATTATTTCATTCTATTTTGTTTGATTTTTATCATTTAAGCAATATTATCTTAGGATCTTATCTGAGAGAATAACATGCACAGCAATCAATCACAAGAGACAATAGACACAAATATTTTTCTCGGGGAAACCATAAAGGAGAAAATCTCGCAACTTCCTCAGAGATAGAATGAGCACCAATGGCAACAGTAAAACCAAAATATAGAAAGATGATCTCTAGCTGCTGTTCTCTCTCTCACTTGTGTAAGATCCTCTTCTCTCACCTGTACATTATAGCTGGGTGAGTGTGTTTAAAATAGAGAGGCTCACTCTCTATTTATACTAATTTCTGACTTGACAATTACTTACAAGGACTGAATTCTCTAGGAGAGTCTAATAACCCTACTAATAACCCTAGTGCCCCACAACTATGGGAACTTTGCCCCGCTCCCCCCTTGATCAACAAGGAGGGTTAACCTCAACTTAATTGTGGGGACTATTGCCCCGACTTACAATGGATGGTTAACCTCAATGACTTTACATGAATTTATTATATTAATGACTCTCCCGATAGGAACATCGAGGTACAATGAAATACAAATGATTCTCCCGATAGGAACATCGAGGTTCAATATAAGATATACAAGTGAATACATTCCAAAGTTACAAATACATCAACACTCCCTCTTAACTAGGAAGGTATTCTCTTGACACAATTCATCAACACAAGTCTTCATCACGGGATCATCATTGGATCATCATCAAAGTTGGATCATCACTGGAGCATCATCAAAGTTGGATCATCACTAGATCATCATCATCGTCACTGCTCCCGCTATCTCGAGCAAATCGTGTCATCTCTTAATTATACTCATCATATGAAGTTCTACAGATCCAACCCTTTTTCATGTTGGTTGTAGGCCTAGCCTCCATGTAGGCCTTCATCTTCTTCAACGCTTATATTCAACCATGGGAGTCCCAACCTACCACCATGTCGAAAAGGCTCAACACTTACATCCAACCATGTGAGGCCTAGCCTGCCACCATGTTGGAAAGGACTAGTACTTACATCTGACCATGGGAGGAACACATCCAACATCCATGTTAGAAAGGCTCAGCACTTACATCCGACCATGGGAGGCACGGCCTGCCACCATGTCAGAAAGGGTCAATACTTACATTTGACCATGGGAGGAACACATCCAACATCCATGTCAAAAAGGCTCTACACTTACATCTGACCATGGGAGGAACACATCCTGCCACCATGTCAGAAAGGATCGACACTTATATCCGACCATGGGAGGCCCAGCCTGCAACCATGTCATGAGGGCTTAGCACTTACATCCGACCATGGGAGGCCTAGCCTGCCACCATGTTAGAAGGGCTCACGGACTCATCACTTCCCCTTGGAGGGAACCTTGATCTGGAGAACACCAAGCTTCTCCCTGAAGTACTCAAACTTCACTCTGGCCATTTCTAGCATAGAATCATATCAGGGTTTATTATGTCCAACGATAACCTATGAGCTTCGCAGGGACTAATTACATCCGAGGACAACCTACAAGATTGTTTATGTCTTAGCAACCTACGAGCTTCACCAGGATTTTATGCTCAGAAAACCTACCTCAATGGCTATGCTAGAACTCATCATTCCCTCTTTCGAGAGATCTCAATATGGATCACAAACTAGAGCTTCACTGCTCCTCTCTCGGGTGTACTTAGCTCCATACAGGACTCCATCCTGCCAAACCAGTAGCCCATATTGGATCTCAAACTCAAGAAGCATCCCACTGTGTTCTTCTCCTCAGTGGCACTACCAATATGAATCAACATAACCATGCAGGTTAGTCTTCTGATTTGTATCATGCTCAACTGTACCCTTCAGGTACCTCATTTCTATAGAAATTCTAAATCCTTGATGGCACAAGGAATTTCATAAACAAGCTAAGGATTTAAGCACACAATTAACCTCACAGAGAATTCTAGAGAATTAGCATAAGGAGAGAAGAAGAAGAATTAATGAACACACATTGATGAATTATCAATAAAATGATAATTGATATTATTACATAGGTAATATATCCTTATAAAGGAAAATAGAGTTGCTATAAGACAACTCAAGCTAGCTCATAAAGCAAGCTTACTAATTATGATAAACCCCATAGTTGGCTAAAGAACTTTTCTAATCTACCAAGCACCTCACGAATTAGAAATAACATGTGTGAGTGATGATGAGTGAAGGAAAGACTTGCTAATCCTAGAATATGGAGAGAAAATAATGGAGGATGGGTTGGCAACAGAAGCTTCCAATTTACTAGTTTACTAGCTTTACCTTATCCAAAGAAAAGAAGGATAAAGAAAATAAAGCAGACTCTGTTGTAAAGAACAGTTACCAATTTTGGATGGCCATAAAGTGGTCAAGATCAACCCATAATCAGAAATAAATCATTCATGGGATATAGATGGCAAGTGTTGACTCTAAGGTGCAAGTGGATGCCAACTATCTAAGCTAGTGTGTAGGAAATTAATCAAATAATGATTAATTACTTTATGAGTGGGTTTATTATATTCCAACAATTGCATGTTATGCAACCAAGTGAGCATGTCTCGGATATGTCATGAACACCAATGATCAAAACATCTGATGATACATCGTGGCATCAACTGACTCTAATGAAGCATCACTCAATAAATTCAGTTTCAATGCCATAGGTGTAGTCATGGCCTTGCAGTCCATCATCCCGAACCTCTTCAAGATATCCATTGCATACTTCCCTTTTCCAAGGGAGATTCCATCTGTATTCTACCGCACCTCCATGCCTAGAAAGTAGTGCATCATATCCAAGTCCTTCATCTTGAACTTGGCAGCAAGTTTCCTTCTTGCAACTTTAATGAGTTCCTATTTTCTATCAGGAACAAGTCATTGACATATAACAAGAGCATCATTGGTCTTTCGCCTTCAAACTTGAAGTAAAGGTTGGAATCTGATTTACTCTCAATAAATCCTAAAGCCATCAGTAATCTTTCCATCCTAGCATACCATGTCGAACCTCGGGATCTTCTGCAGTCACTCCCTCTAAAGCGGAGCATCATTCTCCCTCTGCCTTTCGTACCCTACGTATTAAAACATTTTGTACTAGAGTGACAAGTAGCTTCCTCTGCTACTAATATTCTATGTATCCATCTAGGGTCACTGGATACCAAGATCCTCTATCTTGATCCTTTTCAAAAGTTATTCTTGCACCCATCTATGAGCTTTTCATACTCTATAGGCTTTCATCTTCAACCTTGTAACAAAGGTTAAGATATTCATCACTCTAGGTGATCTTCAAGATCCTCATGTATGTGTTATCCCATGGGTGTCTTCTAGGATCATACAAGGCCTTTTTTAATATGCACACATGAGTCTTCATGTCGTGTGTCTCTACCTCCAGTGGCTACAAATGTCTCTTCGTAGTCTATGCCTTCTTTCTGTGAGAAGCCTCATGCTACGAATCTTGCCTTGTATCCCACAAACTTCTCTTCGGGTCTCGATACCGCATCCTAGACATCATTCTTCATGATCTGGTACTCTCCTTCCCTTTCTTCTTGGCTACTTCTTCATAGCTGGAAGGTTCTACATCAATGATGTTGCTCAACTATGTCTCATAATTGCACTGTGTTTGAGACCTCTTTCTTTCTTTGAAAGTATCATCATATTATTTTTCATCTTGTATGTTTCTCGAACTATCGTCACTTATTGTTTGGAACAAGTCTCATACTTGTTTTCTTGTATGCGATATTTCCTACAAGTCAAATGCATTAGTTGTATGGTTAGAAAATTTTCATAAGGAATATTCCTAATTGCAAGTTCTTATGCATAAAGATAAATTCATGCAACTATTTTAGCCAATACAACATTCATCCATATCTCATGGAAACTTTCTAGACGCCTTCCATCTCTACCATGACATCATTGAGATTGTGCACTAATCCAATATGCCAATTGTTATCACTAAAGTTAACTCTCGACTGCAAGAGAGCAAAGCTTAGAGAAATCTTAATGATGTGGAAAAAATAAATATATATGAGATTTCATGAATGGGTAAGTATGAAATGGGAAATAGCTGCAGCAAATGTATAAATGTAATATATTGTAATAGAAATATTTGTGAGGGTTGTAGATTTGTTGGGGATTTTGAGGGATAAGTTGAGAGAATAGTGGATCTGTAATTATGATTAGTTATCTTGAATTCATGTATAAATAGGTTTGCTCTCTCCTCATTTTGGTTAGAGATCACTCTTGTGGTTTGGAAGTAGAATAGTTTAGAGTTAGTCATAGAATGGATTTTTTATTGTCATGTAATGGAGATTATGCTTTGATGCAAATCCTATTACTCTTCCATGTTGATATAGATTTCTAGCAATTTCTTCTTATGAATTGTTAATGTAGATTTTATGTGAGCTCACCAGTTATTGTTAATTGCTTTATATCAGTTTATTTTCTGCACTCTTATGCTTTTCTAGATTAGGTTTATTTCCATGTCATTTCCTGCTTTTGCAAGCTTAATTCAATTTCAATTACATGTATTTTTTATTTCAGTCACTTAGAATATTAGATTAAATTATCTATATTCTACCTCTACATATATTTTGTTTGTACTTCACAAGTTTACGCTCTCTCTGGGTTGACAATTAAATCGTTGGATATATATAGATATATATATATATATATATATATATATATATATGTTATAATTTGTTTAATATTACACTAACATTTTTGCGCCATTCCTGGGGAGGAGCTAAAAGGGATCAGAGTTTAGATAGATAGATAGATCATTTTTATATTACATAGCAAGAGGGAGGAGAAAACGGTAAGACGCAAGGATGACTTCACTATGAAATTTCCGTGGTGTAACAGCCAAACGCATCCACTATAGTGGGGTGCCCCAAATCCTTGTTGTTCCTTTATTGTTTCTGCAAGCGTGTTTATTTTTCTGCAAGATTGTTTTCTTTCATTTTCTGCAATGTGAGTTTGTTTTTATGCAAATTTTCCCTTTTCATTTTCAGTTTGGATTGTTCTCATTTTTTTGGGGCCCGCCTTTATTTCATTCTAACTTGTTTTTAATTTTTGTTTTGTACAGATTTTCGGGCACTTTTAATTTCTGTTTTTTCCTTCGTTTTGTACTAACTCATTTCACACTTATTTTTCTGCATTTGTCATGTACTTGTTTTTCAAGCATTTGATTTGATGAGCATAAGTTTGGATTTGGAATTGCTCACTAAGATCATTGCAAAAGCTGGGATCTCCTCTTCACAAGAAGAGGAGATCTTGACTGCAATTAAAAATGCAACCACTCCTTTAGAAGCAAAGGAAGAACCAGCATATGAAGAGTTCTACACATCTGCTAAGGAACAAGCGTGCGAGAAGGAAATTAAGGAGGATGAAGAAGGGATATTGGGTGATCATCATGCAAACGAGAGTTGCATTGAACAATATTACCAAGTAAGTAATAGTTTAAATCAGTCTTGTTTTTGCTTTTATTTCATTACTTACATTTTCAGCACTTAGTTTTGCATATTTTTATACATATTAAATTTCATTTTGTAAAATTGTATGTAAATATTCTTTTACTGCTTTTACATGTATGGTTCCACTGGAAATTTCATTACACGTAAATGATAGTAAAATCCAATTAAAATAGAGTAGGTAGGTTTTAGTTTCTATTTCTAATTTAACATTAGCATATAGGATACTTCAATTTGCTTTAATGTTTTTATTTACTAAAATTTTCATCTTTGTATTATTTACTATTTTGTTTTTAAATTTTGTTAGAAATTAAAAATAGTTTTAATCCTTTAAATTTAAAAATATTTATGAAAAAAAAAACAACTGAAATTTTGATTCCTTTTTTAACTTTCATGTTTATTTAAATAATTTTTAAGTCTAGGAATAAAAATAAAACATACATTAGGGATTAGTTTCTTTTAGATCTAAGAACAATTAAACAAATAAATAAACAAATAACAAAAAATTTATATAGTTTTTGTTTTAGTTTTACAATGTTTTTTTTGTTTGATTTAATCTTAGTTTTTAAAATTTTAAATTTTAAATTATAAAAAATTAAATCTAAATAAAATCTCACCCTTTGATCAACACCTATTTTTTAACTTGATTAGAAATAAAAATCTATTTTATTTCTAGAAATGCTTTAAAAACAAAAATTTAGAAAGAATATAAAAAATTAAATATCATGTTTCTCTGTTAGTTTTTAGTTTTTTATTCAAACCTGCAAACATTGAAATGTTAGTATATATATATAATAAAAACGATGAAACTTATAATAAGCATTATATATATATATTAAAACAACATACCTCAAAAAAAATATTAATATAAATATTAAAAAGAAAAAAAGTTAAAAAAAATAAAAATTTAATAAAACAGATTCTTCAACCCTCCATAAGAAACTTGCAAATAGTCTATTATACAAAACCTGTAAGCAAGACAACCTTTTAGCCTTCCATGCGCAACCTGGAAACAGTCTTTCATTTGCAACTTGCAAACATAAAATTAATTTTTCTCCATATTTGCGCTTGAAGGAATTTCAGTTGACTGTGTAAAAATCCTTGGGCTGCAATAAGTACCTCAGCCAGGTCTGAGTCACACCAACAACACCTATTAAAACTTAGTTAAAACCTGCAAATATAAAGTATTCTCAATAAAAAGTATTAAATGAATGACCGTTCTTCAAATTAGAGATTCTGGATTAGTACGCTTGTGATAGATCTGAAGCTTGGCCGTTCACGATTTCCCTTTTTGTTGTCACATTTTTTTTCCATTTTGATGATTCGGAGCTTAGCAAATGATCGAAAATCCCTTTGCATTGGAAATCGCTTCATGATATAATATTTTTCCAACATATGATTCGAGAATGCCTCTATGTAATCTCAATATTCTGTTTCCAACAAGATGGACTGATATGGCAGCTTCATTTACTGAGATTTAATAGGATGATAACATAATGACCTTTATTCACTCGAATTTTTATTTCTCTTGGCCATTATATATTAATAAGTTGTGTTATGCAATTATGTCTTCTCAAGTAAATGGAACGGTTCAATTGTAACAGATTGCACATAGCTGGAGCGCTATCCTTTTACAATATCTTCCCCACTAATGGTCAAATTTCACATTCCTATTTTGAACGAAGAGTTTGTAGTATTTTGAGGCATGATTGATGTAGTCTTTCTTTGTAATAAATTTATGATAACAAATTTGAGGATTTAGCATTTTCTCGAATACATCGGATGCGATCTTGTGATACTTTGTTAGTAATATATTTCTGCAGCAAAGCATATGCATTTATGGTGACGATCTTTGAGTAGTATCCTATCTATATTTAGCTCAAAATGGTCTCCTTGCATTAAAGGGAAGGTTAAGTATTTATTGAATATGATCCGATATGCATCTCCTTTGATAACATCTTTTCATTTAATTGCTGAAGATGCTAACAAAAAAGGACTAAAGAATCACCAACCACCTGTCTATCTGGCGATTGTATATAATCACTTGTAGGTTTATCTAACCATGCAGATCAAATCGCAGTATTTTTGTGCTAGGTGCCAAATATTTGTTAAGGAAGGGTGTGCGATCACCAGGAAGTACACAAGCAGCATAGGTCGCTCTTGCTCTCGGGGGAGTCTTCTTCCTCCATTACCACCCCCAAATATGGAATATTTAAGAAGGTTATGCTTGCTAGATGATTTGGTGGAAGGATGACGAGCTATACTCCACTCCATCATATCGAAGTCATACTCATCCCAACATTTCATTGTTCTAGTTGACTAGCGTATGAGGCGTTCTATTTCATAAGTGATGAAATGTATTTTGAGAACCACGAACTTCCAAGTAGATGTTTCAGTGCTGAGAGTTGTGTATCTATGGAAGATTGTGTTTGAATATGCACGTAAGCCAATTACAAGAGAGATAGATTAAGATTCATGCTCTTATTCAAATGCATGGAGTATATGTTGCATGAAGTACTTCTTCATTCTGAAGCGAATGTATCCCTTTTCGTTTTTCTTCCACTAGGAATCTTTACGATTACTCCACTTCCAGGTACTATTACTCCCACCTTTCTCCTTCTTCACAGAAATTTGTCATACCTATAAATCCAATTAATTTTAGGTTTCAATCTTTGAAGAGAGAAAAGAAAGGAGATTATTCTAATTTTTATTAGATAGTCTCTTCATAGTACTTAAGCGTTTGAATTGATTCAAGGTCTAATATTAACGAAAATCTTCAAGAGAAACGTCAAGGCTGGGGTGAAAATGAGTTGGCATCATAAATATTGTCTGTGATCTCAGTAATTAAATATGATCAGAAGTATATCGATAATTGTATAGAAATTAGTAGCCCAGTAAGCTTGCCAATAGTGGTGCCTCACCATGAACTTGACCATACCTGTTAGCTATTGGTTGAAGGGCTAGCCTTAGGCTGTATATGAATCACACTTTGTGATTGTAAAGAGTCGTCCATTTTTTATTTATTTTATATACTATCAATCAATATTATTTTATGTCTGTTGTTATTATAAAACCCCTAGGTTAGAGAACAGCTTGAACTTAACCCAGTAATTTCCAAAGCGACAATAGAGATTTTCCAGAAGTTATATTGTGTTTGTTGGCTGCACCTTCAAAAACTTTCGACTCTTTCATTAGTCCTTGTGCGGTCAGGTTTTAAATGATCTGGACTATGCAATTGTGACAATGAAGACTTTAACACCTAACACTTACCTACGTGGGCTTATATCGTGATTCCCCTTTTTATATTACAGTCCGGTTTACCCGAGCAGCAGCATAAAACCATGGGAAGGAACAACAATGAATCGGACATGGAAGTAGTTGGTTCTATCGTCCAAACGTGAATGAAGGATAATAATGCCACTGCAAATTTAGAATGAGCTGATGTAATTACACAAAATCGATGAGAAAACTGCAAATCACCTTAGAGAAAGCATATTCATGTTTTTATTTTATATAGCTTCACCCCCAATAATCGTGGCTCGTGCACACTATCAAAGTAATCACTGCTGCTACTGATATCTTTAAAGTCAACAAGGGCTAATAAAAGATGTGGCGTTTACCGCATGTTATGCCCTTCCCTTAAAAATTTTGTTTACAAGTTTACAAAATGTGTGTTAGAATATAATCCGTTAGGGATTATAATATTGTAAATAAATAAATAGGAATAGTTGGAAGCCGAAAAGGCTGGACGGAAGGTGAAACACAACCATCACATGAATGTATAAATGAATGCTTAGCCATGCATAGGATGATCAATCGGGAGTTATTACCAACAAGTGGTATCAGAGCAGGGCTGTCTGCCATAACTCCTGCTGCATTTCTGCCCATTCCTGGCATTCTGCTTGCCAGTCCATTGCCAGACTGCTCCATCAGTCTGCCAGTAGATTCGCATGCATTGTATGCATTACAATTCCTTAATAATTGAGTTTGTGTGCTGCAAACCCTAATCTGGATGCATTTTGTATGTGTATAGCTTGCTCTTTGGTGTTGTGTTGGAGACTCACACATATCCTGAGTGAGGAGTCTATACATTGTGTTGTATATGCCACTTACAGTTTATTAGGGTTTCCTTTCACGCCCCCTTGTCTTAGAACTAGAGTTTGGAGCTCTGGATGTTGCTACAGCAGCATAGAAGCAGTATTATTATTATATCTGCGTTGAGCAATCGACCGCTCCATTCTAGTAGCCAGATCAATCTGAATCATTTGTAAAAAATCAAACAGATTCAAGGAGCTATCAATTGACACCTCCACAGCTGATTTTCCAGATTGAAATACATCCCTTAGAGAAGCAGTTATATTTTCAGAAAAATCATTCCACTCTCCATTACAGAAATACGTCACACGGGATGGCAACGCACTCTTGATATTGTTATACTGGACCGTTTCAACATTAAATCCAATTGTTGGAACAGTGGAAACCACTTCTCCCATCTGCAGCCGATAGAGAATCGTGGTTTTCCCAGCATTGTCGAGGCCGAGGACGTGAATGCTGGAGCCTGCGTTGAAGTGTTGATAGGCTGCGTGGAGGTAAAACGTTTTTTTGTTTAGTGCTGCAATATTTTGGGAACTACAGAAACCCTAGTTTCTACCTCAGTTATGCGTGGAGTCTGATAATATACTGCTGATATATACTGGCGATTGCATACTGCGTGGAGTCTGATAATATACTGCTGATATATACTGATATATACTGGTGATTGCATACTGCATGGAGTCTGATAATATACTGCTGATATATACTGGTGATTGTGCTGCGTGACTCCTACACAGCACAGTGCAATGTATATTGCTAGAATGCTGGAACTGCTCCGAGCTAAACCCTAATTTTTGCAGACTGATTTAAAGCTCGTATTTATATGAAATATCAGTGAACCCTAATTTTTGCAGACCGATATAAAGCTCATATTTATATGAAATATCGGTGAACCCTAATTTTTGCAGATCGGTATAAAGCTGGTGATTTCGAGCCTTGTAAAGGTGTAAGCTGGTGATTTGATGGGAGAAAACTGGTGATTTGACGGTGAAAACTGATTATTTTCAGTGTTTTGGTAAAGATTCCTCCTAGAATTGTTGCTGCGACCTGGAGACTGCCTGGTGCGGTGAGCGTGGAGACTCTATGATATGTTGTATGCTGCCTAAAAACTGGTGCCTGCGTTGAAGGACGCCTAAAAACTGGTGCCTGGATTGGTATCTAGTATTGCTATCAGATATATATATGCGTTGATCATATATATGCTGCCTGAATTTTGAACCCTAATTTTTGTTGAAGTAAAACCTAATTTTTCTTGCAAAGTCTGGATTGGGCTGAGATTGATATATTGCAGATAGATATGTGAAAATGTTGAATGTTGTATAACTGACAGTGATATATTTTGTATCTACTGATATATTTGCTATAAACTTGCATTGTATTCACCTTGGCAGAGACTGTAGACCTGCAAGGTTATTAATTTTTTATTTTTCTCTTTGAAAATTACACTTACAGTTGTAATAATGCAATCTATAGCATCTATAGTCGGTGCCACTCTCACCGGAAAAGACACCTATTCAGAATGGTGGAGGAAGATCAAATCTGCCTTCATCTACAATGACCTTTGGGACGGCATTTGTGAAGGCTGCACAATAGAGACAGAAGCTGGAAAATCCATAACCATAGACCCAAGACCTCCAGAATCAGAGAAAGAGAAGGCCATTTGGAGAACAAAAGACAAGAAAGCCTTAGCTGTAATCACTGCCACTGTCAGTGAAGAGGTGAACCAGCACATATTGCCTGCAAAATCATGTTTTGAAGCATTAAAAACATTAAATGAACTGTATGATTCACACAGTGAAATGGAAGTTATTCAACTAATGTTAAAATTATTCAGTCTTGAAGTGAAAGACAATGATCCTATGTTAGTTGCCTCTGAAATCAAAGCCATCATGCACAAGATTCAATCCTCTGGTATGACACCAGATCTTCCTCTTGCAGCATTTGTAAAATCTTTGTATCCTACTCACTCCAACTATCTTGAGTCATTGCAAGCTAGTGACAAGTTGAAATCACTAACATTTGACACCCTGGTAGAAAAGATAGCTGACAGAGAGAAAGCCTTTGGTAAGAAGACAACCGAGCCTACTGGAGAATCACTTTGCTTTGCTCAAAAAGCAAAGAACCACACCAAAGACCAATCCAAATATCATGCCAAAGGAGAAAGCAGCAAAAGAGGACGAGGAAGAAGAAACTTCAGAGGCAGAGGGGACAGATATAACTTCACCAAAAGATCAGATTTGCAGTGCAAGCGTTGCGG